>CANYCX010244657.1:0-16973 GCA_948193385.1 Breynia disticha f. nivosa | reverse complement strand
TAATTCTTAAGTGAATTAAATGACATGTGCCATATATCTCAAAAGATATACATATATGCAAAAATTTAGTAAAGATGAGAGAAGTGAAAGTAAATAAATTATTGTGATAAACATGTCATACATAAGAGATGAAGCATTAATTCATGAATTCATTATTCAATCATTGTGTTGCATGATTGTGTGACACTAGTGCCTGAGATGGGTACTAAGATATGAGATACAGGCTGGGCCTGGTGATATGCCGGGCGAGAGCTCGATGCCGGTCAGGGACCGATGTAATAGGGAGAGATCTCGATATGCCATACCTGAGAAGGGTATATGCTGAATAGTACCTGAGAAGGGTACGTGATGAGAAAAAAGAAAAGAAAAGAAAGAAAAGAAAAGAAAGAAAAGAAAAGATAAGAAAAAGAAAGAGAAAAAGAAAGAGAAAGAGAAAAAGGAAGACCCCGGGGCAAGCAAGCATTCGCATGTGATTTGCATTTGCATTGGAGTCGCATTCATACATAATACATAAATTATTGTATAATTGATAAGATATGAATACAATTGAAAATAACACTTACGATGAAATCGAAGAAAATGAATTAAGCTTTATATGATCAAAACCTTGAGATCATAATGAGATGAATGTGATAAAATGAGTAGATAGTAGGTTAGAGGAGAATCATATTCCCTCAGCAATATAGATTTCCCTGGGCCGCTTACTGAGCTTTCTCGCTCACTAGGACGATTTGTTTAAAATTCACAGGTCGTTGAAAGTTACCAGTGGACCGGAGTTTACAGTGATCTTGCACTAGACTTGCTGACGTCAGAGGTGGAGCTCCATTATCTTATTTGTGCACTGTTTTCAGATTGAGGATTTGAAACATTTGAAATATGTAATAATTGTGTTTGGATTTATTTTCAAACGTTTTTATTTGCTTCCGCTGAGTTTATAAATTTTGGATTATGTTTTATTGATGTAATTGATTTGGGGCCCGTGTATGTTTTTACGAAAATTGTATTAAATTTTCTCTCTCCTCTAATCTATGTTTGTTTTAAACTCTGATATTACCATTATTTTATAATTATTTTATAAAGAGCGTTAATTGAATTAAAATCGGGAATTTATTTTTGGGGTCTACAGCATCGACACATGAAACACATCATGTAGTCATGACAACTCCTCTATCATTCTTAGTCGGTAGTCTAAAGAAACAATCCTTTTCATGATCTTATGCAGTCTAATATATCTTAGACTTAATTTACCCATTATCCTGAATCTCACCATGCCTCTCCATGCCAATACCCATAGGAATACCCGTTCCCTTACCTTATAGATCATCTCTCTCCAATGCTAATCATAATAACTCTACTAATTATCTTGATCCTCCATCATACAACAATTCACCACCTCTATCATTTTTAGAGTTTGTTGAAACAACTTGGGCCTTTCTAGCTGTCGCATACACTTTACATCCTAGTGTATTGGGCTCTAACATTTCCACCCATACAATGCTTCATATGGTCCCATTCTAAAGCTAGAGTAGAAATTGTTATTGTATGAGAATTCAATCAATTCCAAATGATGGCCTAAGTTGCCTTTGAACTCCAAGACGCCCGCTCTTATCATGTCCTTTAACATTTGGATAATATTCTCTGACAATCCATCTACCTGGGGATAAAATAGTATTAAAATGTAACTTGGTACCTATCGCCTTTTGTAAATTGCCCTATAAATGCAACATGAATTGTGGATCTTGATCAAACATTGTAGATACTAGTAATCCATATAATCTTACAATCTACTTGTAGTACCACTCTGTCAATCTATCAAGTGGATCATCTTATTGGATTGCAAAGAAATGTGTCGAATTTGTCAATCAGTTAACAATAACCAATACAACATCGTGATGCCTCAATGTCCTTGACAATCCTACAACAAAGTCCATCTTTATCCTTTCCCACTTGCACTTGGGAATGACTTACCTCAATTTCCCTATCAAAACCTGGTGCTTCGTCTTGATTTGTTAACAAGACAAAATCCTAGCAACATAGTCTGTTATCTTCAATTTTATTCTTGGCTGCCAATAACACTCACTCAAGTCTCAGTACATTTTTGTACTACCTGGATAAACAATGTACAAGGAGGAATGGGCCTCCTTTATGATTTGCTCTTTCAACTCCCATATTTTAGGTACACACAACTGTTGTCCATAATACACTATTCCATCCTTATCCAACCTTTAAGGAGTCTTCACCTTTCCTTTCTTAACTTTTCTCTTCACCTTCATTAGTTAAGGCATCCTCCACCTATTTGCTTGCTATTCTATCTCTGATCTAAAGATGCACCTAAATGTTTTCCAGAAACCCATCACCAATAATATCCATTTAAATTCTCAAGTTTTACAAAAAAAATAAGGATTTCTTGTTATAGGCAATGGAGACCTACTGCACTTGTGTTTTTTGGCTCAATGTATTAGGTACATCATTGGCCTTGCTCGGATGACACTCAATCATAAAATTATAATATTTAATAAACTCCATCCATCTCCTCTACTATATGTTCATCTCTTTTTGTGTGGTCACATACCCTAAACTCTTGTAGTCCATGAACACCTTAAAGGTCTCTCCATATAGAAATGTCACCACACTTTAAGTGTGTGTGCTATAGTTGCTAACTCTAAGTCGTGAGTCAGATAATTGTTCTCATGCACTCATAATTGTTTAAAATTATACGTAACTACCTTGCCATCTTGCATTATAACTCCATATAAAACCAGCTTAGATTCATCTATATAAACTACTTATTCCACTCTCTTAGCTAGTAACACCAAAATTAGAGTCTCCATTGACCTACTTTTTAATTCTGCAATGCTCTTCTAGAAATCTTCATTGTATAAGAATGAGTGTTTTTAAGTAGTCCCGTCATTGTCTTAGTTATCCATGAGAAATCATATATGAATCTACGATAGTAGCTTGCCAAACATAGAAAAATGTAAACCTCTGTCTGCTAAAAGTATGTCCCAAAGGTATTATTCCTTTGAGACCCTTCCTCTTTAAGAATAGCTTCGAACATGTTAAATCTTCTAGTTAACTTGTAAAGGTCATATAACACCATTCCCTTAATTTTCTTTTTAAGTTTAAAATCCAAAATGACTTGAGAAAACCTTAAAAAACTCTTTCTCTAGAAGATAAACCTGACACCTAATCCTCGCTTGTCTAAAATAAATTAGGTATTCTTCTATTATCTCACCAGATTTTTATTTAATTTGATATGAATCTGCAACAGATGTCCTAGGGTCTCTCCTTATAAATTGGGCTTGAAACAAATTCTACATATCCTACCATGTAGAAACAGAGTTGGGTGGCTAGTTAATATATCAGTTAAATGCTATTCAAGTTAGCGAACTAGGAAATAACCACATCTTCAAGAAAGCATCTTTTAATGCTTCCTCTCATTGATGCTTAAATCGAGCCACATAATACAAAGCAGATATCTTTCCTTCTAAAAAAAACGTGAACTCTAGAACCTTATAACCTCTAGAAAATTAGAAGTCCTGATAAATATAGTATGGTTATGGTTTCCTATACATCAGCCTATTTACTCTATATAATTGCGAACTATACATCCATATGATCATATTATCCAAAAAATCCAGAGTTAACCCATGGTTTGGGCGTATGTGTGGTTCTCCAACTCCTATAACTTACGTTCTAACTTGTTCAGGATACACCATTGGTAGTCAAAGGACCAATGTTACTGATTGGAGGAATTCCTAGATTTATATTCACATATTATGGGTTGTAACCTTGGGCACTACCAAAGCTTGTGCTTGGAATGTCTAGAAGAGGAACACCTTTACCATTCTACCCTCTAAATTAAAACCAGGTGGAACTCTAAATGTGACATATCCTAGAATAGAGGAACTGTTAGCATTCTATGTTTTTCCTCATCCCACACTTCCTTCTTCTAGATCAAGTGTTTGTGCATTACTATCAAATATGTAACCAAGGGACGGTTCATTTTGTGGACATCCAAACACATCTTCTATGAGTTGTTTCCCTTTGTCAAACCGTGAGTCTAACATAACCTCTATTCCTTTGACTATTTGCTTCTCTATAGGAGCTTGAGATTTATGATACAAATTGCCAAGTTTATGTATCACCCGATATCCTTGATGGTGAGATCCATAGGGGCTTGAGATTCATTGTTAGACCTTCTATGAAATTCTTTGGACTGCTTTCTGACTAGCTCAGATAACTGGTTATTTTGATTAACTTATAGAGCTTTAGACTCTCTGACCATTTCATTTGATGTCCTATGAACCTTACCTGGTAGCCTATTTACTGATTTTTTGACTTGATATCGAATCTCTTTCGATTTTAAACCTATCATTTGTTCTAATTGGGCACTCCTTGCAGTCCATTGTAATTCCATAATTTGTCTTCAGATATTTGCAATATCGCCACAATACTCCTCTTGACGGAGTGCAATCGTTTGATCATATTTTGCCATTTATGCATCAATATATAACTTAATCCATAGGTCGTTATTATGTGTTATGGACTCAAATCCTTCAATCATCGGTCTTGAACATGTCTTAGGCACTGATTCATCCTCGTTGGCCAAATTGTTTTGTCCCACATTTTCTCTAGTTTTTCTTTTAGCCATTCCACCACTATGGTTGCCAAAATCTGTTGCACAATATTTTTTGCTTGTTGACATGTGTCACGCATTAGACGTTTGGTAATAATAAAATTCTATTCGTTCGATGGGTTCAGTTTGCCTGACATTTCAAGACTTTTTTCAATTTAAAATATCAAATTAAACTAATTAAAAGATTTCACTCTATCGAACTAACTTCCAAATAAAAAGCGTAAAGGAACGAATATTCTAATTAAAGGTGATTAAAAATAAGAATCTAAAAGAACGAGATTACTTGAACTAAATTGTAAGACAAAACAAATTACAATACATCAACTACCTATAGGAGGATTGAATCCATAAATGTACTTGCTCAATCCTACCTTGCTATCAATAGTAAAAACTAGGAAAATAAAACTATATACACTAGAACGACATCTAACAAAATTCACAGCACTAATACACTAAGTAAAAACTGATAAGTGAATATGTCTACTCGTGTCCTCCTCCTACCTACCCTTCTATTTATTGACTTGGTTAGGTGGTAAATTTGGGATAGTTTGAACCCTGTATTTACTTCATGTACCAGTCGACTTCCCTCCATTAGTAATATTAGCTCCCCATGTTCTGTTAGTTATTCTTCTTTTCAAATATGTACACATTTTCTTTTATAACTCCTCTAGCTGAAAATGAAAGTTATAATGCCATCAGTTTATCCAATATCTCATTTTTTATCTTGAACCACTTCTCTCTAAGTGATGACCCATGTCTCATTTTTAATGATGTCATTCTTTCTAAGTTCAGGTTCACTCCTCTTAAACCGTCACTCCAAATATCCATTTGACCCTTTTATGAACAACTTTGTAGATACCATTCCTATTTGTCCATCATTGGTCAAAATTTTTAAACATTATTTCCACCTTTCTTAATCGACCATCCAATCTCTCGTTCAATTGTTCACTAATTGACCCTTCTAATACATACCTTTTTCTTCAAGCTCTTTCAACCCTTTGCTCTGTTTCTCATCTGTCAGACAAGCCCTTGCCCGAATCTTGTCTATTTTTTATCAACTTTATTTTCTCGAGAATGAGACTATCTCCTTTATTAAATGTCTCATTACCTTATTAATTTCTTCTGACATACTCTGAAACCTCTTGCTTTTTCATCTTTTGAAATTCTACCAATTTTATTCCTTTTTAGATTATGCTTCATATCCTAATATTTGACATCATTTCAATCAGTTAATGTGTCATCATTAACTTCGAACCCATTCTTCCTTTTTTGCCCTCAGTATTAAATGTTTTTTCAGCTCATTGTTGCTTTTTCCTTCGAACTATATGTATCTTGTTCAGCCACGTGTCCTTCTGGTGTTAACATAAATTCAAACAATGAATCAAGCTGATATTTATGGCTTACCTTAGTGAATTAGTGTTATCGACTAGATGGTCTTCCAAGATTGAAGAAAGGGTCTCTTTTTCTAGCTAAGAATAGATGTAGAAATGTTTTGAAGGTTTTTTTGGGACATGGAGGAAATGTTAAAGTGTGTTTTTTTTTGTCAAGAAAATGGGTACAAAGGGAGCTCAACCCCAAAGAACCCGGTCAGGGAGCGAATGCCTAGCAGGGGATCCACCCAGCAACCGGAGCTGCCAGAAGGGCCTGCAAGAAGGCCAACTCAGCGGGCAAGAAAACATATTTTTGACCTTTTATAGATTCTTTTTTGGTAATTTTTCATTATTTTCATTTTTTACACTTTGGTCCTTATATTTTACTTTCATTACTTCTCACCCTTAACTCTTATTCAACATTTGAATCATATGACATTAAATATCAAATTAAATGCACATATTTATCGTATGCCTACGAATGTAAATGGCATACATTTCGGGGTTTTAGGTCACAGATTCCACATACTTACTAACATTTTCTGTTCTTTTAGCATTTTACTTTTGTAGGTTCTCATCTAGGCATAACAAATATATACTAAAATTATATTTTCAAAAGAAAAGTGCACTTGAAGAGGTGGGAGTGGGAGGAGTATAACCTTGAAAAATATTTACGGTGCGAAAGATACATCCACTTTCTTGTAAGGCATTTTGCTGTTATTAGTGCCAATCATCATGTCGCGCAATTGATTCACATAATTCATTCACATTTATGCTTCTTAGGAAAAGGGAAACAACTATGAATCCTCTTCCCTCTCTTAGGCAAGAAATGCCACCTCCCAAGTACCAAACAATCCCTCCATTTATAAATTGTTATTAATATTCGACTCAACACCAAAAACAACACCACTGATGGAGTTCCAGAATCAAAACATCAACACGTCTGATCAAGTCATAGTTATGATGGACCAAACAAATCCTTTAACTGTACAGTCGGCACTTCATCCATCGGCGGATTCCAATGATTCTGTCACGAAGAACCCAACATCCCCGGCATCAACAAAAACCACCACCAAATCATTTCATCGTCTCAACTTCTCCAAACCCAAATCCCGCTTCACGGAAAACATCTATTCTCCACGTCCAAAAAACATCCCGGAAGAATTCCAACCATCTTCTGATGATGAAGATTGGTTCGAGCTCGAGGAAGATGAAGATGCTTTCGACGAAGGAAAGAAAAGGATATACTGGAAAAAGAGGAAAAGAAAGATCGATAAAACACCCTTGGTTGAGTTCACGTTGTTCCTCATCATAATGACTTGCTTTATATGTTCTTTGACTCTACAGCCTTTAAAACATAGAGTACAGTGGGGACTGGAGTTCTGGAAATGGTGTCTCATGGTGTTGGTTCTTTTTTGTGGCCGACTTGTGTCATATTGGCTTGTTGGATTCTCAGTTTTCTTAATTGAAAGGAACTTCATGCTCCGGGAGAAAATCCTGTACTTTGTGTACGGACTTCGCAAGAGTTTCCAGAAATGTGTGTGGCTAGGATTGGCCTTGCTTGCTTGGCTGGTCATGTTCAATGGCGTCCATGAACGCCGCCACAAAGTCTTGAAGAAAGTGTTCCGAACACTTTTAGCTGTATTTATCGGAGCCACAGTTTGGTTACTAAAAATTCTCCTTGTCAAAGTACTTGCATCTTCATTTCATGTAGCAACTTTCTTCGATCGAATGAAAGAAAGTGTTTTCCATCACTACATCCTCGATGCTCTCTCTGGTCCTCCATTAGATGAGGATCAAAGAGAGGAACTTGAGCGACCGCACCTACGTCCTTCAAAATCGTTGCCGGCGAGGCTTAGGGAGAGGCAGCCAGCAAGGAGCAGTTCGAGGAGAATAGATATGGAGAGGTTGAAAAAGCTGAGTTTGGAAAGCAGAGCAAATGCATGGAATGTTAGAAGACTTGTGAATTATATAAAGTCGTCGGGATTGTCAATAATTTCGAGGAAGGTGGTAGATGATTTTGGAAGCGGAAAGTCGGAGATTAAAAGCGAGTGGGAAGCTAGGAATTGTGCTCGGAGGATTTTCAAGAATGTAGCAAAGCCAGGTGCCATGTAAGGTTCCCTCATACTTAGTTTCTCTTTATTCAATTTGTTATTTGTTTCCATTCTCTGATTCTTTAATTTACTTAATGAACTCTTTACAGGCTAAATAAATAAATCAGTCTTCTCACTTCTAATTTTACCTATTTCGAATAGATTAATTTGATAAATATAAGCAATAAATTTTAAGAATTTTTTGCTAAAAGAATCTCCAAATATGGTTGAAATTAATTATCAACAGGAAATTAGGTCATTATAATTGAGTAAAATATCCATATTGACCCCAAGAACCACTCACAAAATCCAATACATAATCCATATTTGCTAAAGGGTATTTACAGCCAAGATAAATTTTATTTATACTAAATGTTTATTGTGTTTCTTATCATCTTATGAGACTAATCAAGTTCAAGACAACACAAAAATCAAAACTTTGAAGTTAGAAACATGTCGAGTCGAATGTAAAACAAGCAACTAAAAGCTCAAGGCTTTTGAATTTTGTGTCCCTCTTTTTTTTCTCACACACACAGATCTCTAATTAAAAAAAAAGTTTGATAGACCGAATAGACTATCACTCTTAGCTTAAAACAATTGGTAATTTTGAAGAGAACTAGGAGACTATTTTATATTTATTACTTTTTGTGAAATCAGAAACTAAACTTAGAGTAAGTAAAAGAATTACTTTGCTCTTCTTTTTCTCTTGTCAAGTTCAACTAAAGTATATGAAAATAGCAGTGTTAAAAACAATTTTCTTTTAAATAAAAGCAAAACAAATTCAAAAAAAATATTAAAAAAACTAATAATAAAATATAAACAAAACATAAATGAAATTCAAACGAAAGAAAAATTGTAAATATATCATTTCAAAAAGAAAAATTCTATACCTGTAAATAAAATAGATTTGCTAAAATTTTGTATTATTACGTAATAGTAAACTTAGTCATTTTTCAAACATTAAAATAGTTTCATTATAATATAAGCACGAATTGTACTTTCATTCTCCAAAATTCTTTTGGAAAACATTTTCTAAGTACATGCACGTTATTCGGACAAGAACTAAGAAAAGATCTGCTTTTTACCAAAGGTGTCTTGCTTTAGTGGTGCCTAGGGCTGAATTTAGTAGGGCGGACTGCGGTTCGATCCCCCGCAACGCTGTTTGGGAGGGGAATAAAATCTAACCACCTGGGACCCTCCCCGAACCGAATTAGTCTCAGCCGTCGGAGATACCGGGACTCAGACCAAAAAACAAAAGATCTGTTTATTGAAATGTTTGTAATTCTACAATTTTAAGTTTTCAACCTAAAATACCATCACCGAAACCTTATTAAATACAAGGCTATTTTTTTCATTAATAAAATCTAAAGTAATATTTATTCTCATCTTTACTTTCACACATTATTCACTTCTGAATAAAGCAAAACTTTTATTTTGATCCCTCAATTTCATAGCAAACTTTACCTTGCATTCTTAACTTTTAGGTCTGTACAAACATGTCACTTTTGCGCTGTAAATCACCAAAAGTCAAAATTTTTTACCAATTACCTGTTTAATCTGCAAAAGATTATATAATATTCAAAACAAAAAAATTTATCATTTAATCTCAAGCAAATTAATATTAAAAATTTTGCAAAAATCCATCAAAATTCTTCACACTTATCTTTAACCCATCCTTGCATAAAATAAATATGAAAATTACTTAATAATTGGATGTATATGCACATTCACGACCTTTGATATAACAAGATTATATAGGACTCAAGGATTGAATATAAGTGTGTCCAAAGCAACTATCAAATATCAACTATACTCTACTTTGAATCAATTCCAAAAGCTTATTGCATAACTATTAACAAAGTCAAGGCTGTGTTTGTGTTTCCATGTGTACAAGATGATAAAATGAATTTAACTATTCTGCTATATGATGGATTTAATAAAGATTTTATTATAATAAGAATGTGACGTAGAGCATAACTTTTCTATCGTTATAATTAAGCCATGCTATGATCTAAACCATGTAAATTCAATAAACAGAGCGTAAAATCCTTTTCTAATGATATAACTTTGTCAAATTTGATTTATACAAGTAACACCTTAAATGAATAATCAATTAAGTTCTTAAAATATTGATTGTAATGACTGTAAAAAAGACGACGACATAAAAAAAATTGGCAAAGGGTTAAGACTTATTTTATAAATATTTCTCCACAATTACACTATTTTAACTTGTGATATCATATTAGAGTATTCTCAATTAAACCTCAAGAACTATGGAGAGGTTTTATTTTTCTAAAATTCGACAAACAAAGGAGAATGAGAGGATTAAGTTGGGTTCTCTATGCCTCATGTATATATACTTCACTCACAAAGCCTAATGGGATCGGATGTATAAACTAAGTAGAGTAAGAATTAAATATTAAGTACATTTTTATTTGGAAAATAATAAATGTTTTAAAATTTTTTGCTGATATTACTTGTTTTATTGTATTTTGTATGGAATGAACTTTTGTAGGTATAAACATGATATAAAATTCATGTAAACTTTATATATAGATTAAACATATTAATGTATACGTTATATCTTTTTTATGGATTCAAACTTAATCAACTTCTGATTTAGCATATACTAAATTGTAATATTTTTTATAAATTTTGTAAAGATTAGCTTTTGTACAAACTTTTTTATTTTTTTAAAACTAAATATCAACTTTCTGTAAACTATATATCAACTTAATATAAAAGTATAAAAAGCTCTAAATTGTGACTAGCTTGTAAATAAATAATAAAAACGAAGTATATATGAATTCAACCAAGAATTAAACAAGTACAATCCAATTTCATTTGATATCAACCACATAGGGACTAATTATTTACTAAAAAATGGTTTCGATTTATCATGAATTTATCCTTCTTTTAATTTAATTAAAAGGATTTAGATCTAAAATTCACTAGTACCCCCTCACATATCATATGGTTTTTGTAATTAATTCATTATTTAATTATTCATTGCGGTTTTTTTTAGGATGTTAGTTTCATTTATTTGGTTTCTTGTTAATATGGGATAATTTAGGTTTATTTGTGGGTGAATTTTACACTTTTTTATTGTTGAAAAAAATTGTAAATCTTTCTTATTATCTTTGATAACAAGGGTTTGTAATAATTTTTGTCACATCGAAAATGTGATGTGGTTTTAAAGAACTTTTAAATTCTCAAGATTCTTGAAAAATAGACCAATCCAAAGGAATCAAACCACTATAAAGTAGCATGAATATCTCTTTTTGATAGTCCCTACTCTTTTTGAAATCAAATTTTGTACACCATCAAGAAATTCACTAATGCACAATTTGACATATTAATATCACATGTTTAAGAGAATAAAATAATATTTTTAATTTTTGGCAAAGTGTATATTAAAACTTGATGAGTTCTTCATCTTTCATTATCAGTGCAAACATATAAAGCTTAAAACATAGTGAAAGTTTCTTGAATCTAAAAACTCAAGAACAAGAATATCAAAAAGAAAAATAAATACACAATCTTGTCATAACAAATATTGAATCATTGATTAGCCTAATTAAAATTAGGTTAGGTAAGAAATCTATAGGAATGGATGAGCAAGGACTCTTTTGTTGCTCTAAAAGGAAATTAATTACTTGAATCTTTGTTGTTAAGACAAATATTTTAATGAATGGTTATTTCTGGAGAATGACATTTAGTTTTTTAATAATTATTTTAGCAATCATTATATCTGAGAAGTATATAAAAAATCAAGCAAGACATATTTAAAAGATTAAAGAACATTTCTCTCATTTATCACGTAAGAGAAACAAATCAATGGTGCAAAGAATACTTGAAAAAGAATTTTAAGCCATTAATCACTTTTAGCTTATTGTTTTATTTGTTTTAGTTAGTAACTATTTAAGAGTGAAGAAAGATTTGCATTTAACTTTGTAAACAACTTGTAAGAGCTTTAAATCAACCTTGTGCAAATTAAAACTATGGTTGTGGAGTTTGAAACAACCTTGGACAGACTTTAAAAGGGAGACAGAAGTAAACAAAAAAAAAATTGTTCATAATTATAATGACTTATAGTGATATGTACAAAATTATATGGTAATTTGTGTTACTCTGAAAGTACTCACGACATTTATGCTTTCTTCTAGAAAAATATTTAATCACAATTAAAACGCATAAAAAATGTAATTTTGTGAATTTCTTTTATATAGGTGTATAGATGAAGACGACCTTCTAAAGTTCTTAAAAGGGGAAGAAGTTCACACCATATATCCTCTCTTTGAAGGAGCCATAGAAACAGGAAAAATCACCAAATCATCTTTTAGAAATTGGGTGGTAAGAAGAATAAATTTTCATGGTAATCTGTTTTTTTTGTATATGATTATTGAATGTATAGTATGGCAAATAAGTTATACATTACAACCTACAATTTCTTATTAATATGATTATACAGATAAATTATTTGTGGTTTTTCTTGATATGGTAATATTTGAAACACCTATAAGGGTTAGAAAGTTCAGAAAGATTGAAAAAGGGTAGTTATTTTTGTCGTTTCTTAGTATTTTTAAAATATAGAAAGCCAAAACAAAATCTGTAAATCTAGATTTTCAAAATCAAGGTATCTTAGCATGGATCAAACTATGCATTCTAAAGTTTTAAGATAAGAATCAAATACTAAAACAATATTATTGATCATATTTTTTCGTATGTGCCTCTATTTGAATAGCAAAAATTAGTTAAAAACTCTTATTTCTATGATTTCACATGTATAAATAAATAAATTGACTAAAAATTTGTACTACCTTGTTTTTTCAAAATATTCGTTACAAACAATTCAAAATATTTTTAGAATGTATCGCAATAATGATATACTGCAAATAATATACCAACCTGTTTAAGTAGTTTTTCTAATATCGTACAAATCATTAACTCTCCATTCTGTATCAATTGAAATAAAGTTATGGAGTATTTATGTCATTTCATATGTTCAATTTTATTTTTATGATCCGTAATTATTTGGATAAGTATCCGTATGCTAATGAATTAAAACACTTGGTTTCTTATCTATTCATGAATAACCTTTTCAAGAATTGAAAGTTTTATTTTATATATATATATATATTTCATTTATAAGCTTATTAATACATCTTTATGTACAAGTTGTTATATCTGTTGGACTGTGATATTATCAGAATTTATTCATTGTTTTTCCATTTTCACACGATCAACAATTATAGTAGTAATGTTGTTTCTATTTAAAAAGATGAATGTCGTTCATTTAGGTACATGCCTATGTGGAAAGAAAGGCTTTGGCTCATTCATTAAATGACACAAAGACAGCAGTGCAACAACTTCACAAATTAGCAAGTACTGTTGTGGTTGTGCTTGTGATTGTGATCTCACTTCTGGTAATGGGTTTAGCAACAACAAAAGTAATATTCTTGGTCACTACCCAACTTCTTGTTGTAGGATTCATGTTCCAAAATACATGTAAGACTATCTTCGAATCAATTATATTCGTGTTCGTAATGCATCCATTTGATGTTGGTGATCGTTGCGTCATTGATGATGTGCAGGTATGTAACATCTTCTAAATTATTCATTGATTGCATAAGAAAAAAATTCAACATGCATGATTATAGTTGAATATTTCTTTCCATTATACCCATGTACATATATAGCAATGTTGTGAAAAATAGATATACAATTGTTGCAGATGATTGTAGAGGAAATGAACATTTTAACGACTGTATTTCTGCGGTATGACATGGAAAAAATATATTACCCAAACTCGGTTCTTCTCACAAAGCCTATCAGCAATTTCAGAAGGAGTCCAGATATGGGGGATAGTATTGAATTTACAATTGATATATCAACTTCAATTGATGATTTCAATGCTTTGAAGAAGGCCATACAAGCGTAAGTGATAGTTTTATATGATTAATAATAGACTTTTATATAATTAATAATAGAATTTTTTTTAAATTTATATTATTAATGTATAATATAATACATTTGAATGGTTATCATTATGATTTCTATGAAATAACAATGCAGGTACATTGAGAGCAAGCCAAAATATTGGAGCCCAAAGCACGCATTGCTAGTAAAAGAGATAGAAAATGTAGACAAGATGAAGCTAATTTTGTGCGTCCAACACACAATGAACCACCAAAATTACGGTGAAAAAAGCAGTCGAAAATCAGAGCTTATTTTTGAGCTAAAGAGAATTTTCGAGTCTGTTGGAATTAGATATCGTCTTCTTCCACAAGAGATAGTTCTAACACAGATGAATATGAGCAATTAGAGGATATATCAATGTGATTTTACAGACTTTGAAAACGAAAACCAAGTTTATGATTTACTTCTGTGAAAGCTAAAAACTTCAAAATATTTATATAACTTTTTATATGTATCTTGTGAATGATCTCGTCTTATATTTATCTTTTCCAAGTCAATCTTTAAATTATTGTTATAATGCTTCTTATAACTTTGTAATTAAGGTTTGGAACATTTTTAATAGCCTGCCATGGTTTACTCTACAAAGTTATTGTTTTTCTAAAGATATTATTTAAATTCTAGATATTGTGCGGAGACTAAATACAAACCATTAAGTTTTATTCATATTGTCATGTCTATAAATCTGATTTTTTTAATGTTTTTAAAAAATAATGTGAATACTCCAAATTTTTTTTTCAAAGTATCATGATTTACCCTCAAAGTTGTAGTTATTGTCGAGTTATCGTGCAATTTTTTTAAATGTTCAAGATACCCTAAAATTTTATGATTTATATATACTAATAAGGACTAAATCATGGTTATTGCATGGAATTATGCTAAAACAGGGCCGAGTTGTATTAATTTCATGTCAGTAGTTAAATCCTAATTTTGTGTGATTGAAACAATGCTGGAGTACTTAAAATTTCCAAGTTAAATTTCTTTTTACTTATATTTTAGAAAGAGTTATAATCTTTGGATATAAATCATGACTTACTCATTTGAAAATAGATAAACTCACAAAATTAAATAACACTCAACTAAACTAATCTAAGTTGTTACCATTAAAAAAGTTGATATACGTTATTTCTGTGACGTTCAACTTATATTTCCTTTTTAAAACTAATTAATCTTAATTCATAGAGTCCTGTATACATTTCCACAAATCTATAAAACATAAGGATCCAATTGGGACAATAGAAATCAAACGTCAACCATCCTAGTCATGCACATTCAAATATGAAAGGATGTCGATCCAAAATCATGGTAATAGTCTTAAAACATTTACAAGGTAAAAGACTAGTTATCAAATATAGTTTACAAGTTTTATGCTCATTGCAAAATCAAGTATTTAAAGTTTGAACATAAAAGTAGTTTAAACTAAATAGATCCCCCAACCTTGTCGCGTGAGTCTCAAAAGTGAGTATCTATGTAGTCGAATGAAGGGCTACACGACAGCTGTCAATTTGCACAATTGAAAAAGGTCCACATAGGAAAATAAACAAGTATTAAAACTCAGTGAGTGTAAATTCCTATACCACTATACAAACCATACATCCTATCACAATCTTTCATTCATGCACACAAGATTTAGGGCATCTTTACTATTTTCCATACTAAGCAATTTAAGAGTCAAAACTCTTATCTTAAGTCCTTCCCAATGTTCATCATGTTTTCCTAACTCTTTTGAAATGTCATACATTCAATCATATATCCCTGTGCACATGTCCAACAAGTTTTAGATCTCAAATCCCTCTTAAAAACACAAAATTTTGGGTATGCATGCCATAGGGCACAGAGTGGGTAAACCGTGAGCCAGACTGTTTGCCCTGTGCATGTCTAGAACTAGACAAAAGACTACAAACAATTTGGTGCACAGTTTCTATAGCCTGTGCACCATACCGTTTGCATGCCAACTTCAGTTCTGGGATTTCATTTATATCCAATAACAATGCACGAGTTGGCAAACATTTTTCCTAAACTATTTTCCAACCCATTTGCCTTGATTTTTAGTTGTAAATCATTCAATTCCAATCCAACCACATGCAAACTCAATCAAACATTCATCCTACACATTTCAAACATAATTACCACCAGTTCCATTCTCCCCCCTTATATCCTACACATTTCAAACATAACTGTAACGCCCTAAAAATACGATAATTATAAAATTTTAAAAATAAAAATACGTAAAAATGTGTATAATTTTTTTGCGAATTATTTTAATTAATAATTTGGCGAAGAATGTAAAATTTTTATAAATTAAAAATCGGAAATGTTTAAGTCGATCGTGAGAATAAAACGACAACAAAATACATTAATACGATTGGAGGGATTAAATAATTTTTCGCGCTTATTTAAATAAATAATTAATGAGAAATAAATCACGGGGAGATTACGACAAATATATAAAGAATACAAATTTCGAGAATTTCGAAATCAGAAAATTATTTGGAGTCGCGATAAAATAAATTACGAAACAAAATGGACTCAAGACGAATGGGGAATATGTTCTTTCCACCATTCTTCCCACTTAGCCGACCAAACAATTCCACTTCCTCAAAACATGCATAAACCTCCCCACCTTTGTTTTTTTTTCATTCATCTCTCTCTCCATTCTCACTTTCTCTCATCCTCTCTTCATTCAATTTCATTTTTCAATCTCAAAACCATTAATTCATGGTAAATTTTTGGAGTTAGGAGTTTAAGGAATCATTAATGAGCTTTCATTTGGTAAGTTTTCTTAAAGAACTTTGAAAATCCCGTTTTTAGTTTATACCTAAGTTTAAAATGCCATAAAACCATAAATTTAGCTCCAAATTGTGTGAAAATTGGTTCTTTGGATAGCTTAGTATG
>CANYCX010244557.1:0-12642 GCA_948193385.1 Breynia disticha f. nivosa | reverse complement strand
TTCATTTGTAAATCATTGGTGTGAAATGTGTGGTTTATGAATTGGAATTTCGTCGGTGAAAATGCCTAAATTGCGATTGAATGAAAATTGGCTGGAATGAAATTTATTAAGTTTGAGGTAGTATGAGACTATGTTAAGTATGAATGAATAATGATTTTCATGCTATTGGAGATATGATTGAAGCTACGATTATATTTTGTGGGATGCATAAAAGAACTTGATTGATTAAGGGATCAATGTTTGTAATTGTTTGAATGTTTAAATGGTAATTTGAATGGTAAGCTATATTGCATAGTTTCTTGATATTTTCTTTAAATGTATAAATGCCAAGGGAAGATGTCCATTTCGGTAGTGTTGCTTATTGAGTGTCAAAACTCATTTTGCGTTTTATGCCTGCCATATTCAACATTGGTAGGGATTGAAGAGGACACTTATGCTCTTGCTGACTAATGTCTAAGGAACCGGTGAACCAAGGTGGTCGTGCACTGAAGTTGATTTGTGAATAGATTCCATACATGGCACATGGAACATTTTATGCATATATATATGTTGAGCGAGTTGTATTTGAAATGAGGTCAAATGAATTCTTTACTTGTATAACTTATTTTGAAAACATTATTTCTTTTGAGGAATCTTATATTTTTAAATTTATATATATATATATATATGGTTTCCATTTGATTAATGAAATGTGTATATTTTAAATTGAACATGTATAAAAACATTTTTCTTAATAAAATTTATATTTTCTAAAAATAAAAATGATTTCCAAGTTTGGTTACCATTTCTTGAGGAGAAAGAATTAATTATTTATGAAAATGGTAGTCGAATTTGGGGGTCACAAGATGCCTTCTTATAGATCCTACAAAATCGAATGAAGTGAGGAAGAAAATTCGAGTATCTTGGAAGTTTAAACCTTACATCCTTGTCATGTTCTTCTGAGCATATTGAATCATACATAAAAATGATCTTCATTTGCATATCCAAACGTAACAATATCCAATAATCTCCAATATTTACAGGAAATAGAACATGAACAACTTTGGTCCACTTCTGACCACACCAAATGTTCAACCTATGCATATATCGGCATACCAAATTATCAACATATTTAAAGAAATCTTTTCTATTCTCCTTGCTAGCAATCACATATTCAGCATATTTTAATTATTAATGTGTTGAAAAAATAGTGTAGAAATGAAGAAAATATTAAAAAAAATGTACATTTAGGAACAAAGATGAACATTATGAACATTTGTCAACGAGCACAATAAAAAAAAGAAAAAACTAAAATAACGTTTAAAGCATTCAAAAGAACAATAATGAACAATAATAAACAATCATATAAATATAAAATGAATACATGAAAGAGAAACTCATTGAGTCTATGAGTTTTTGCCCATAATAATACAGATTGAACAGCCACATCTTGCTCTTCATAGATAAAATTTGGAAATCAAATGAATAAGGCATCACATCTACACCTTCCTTGTAAACCGGCTTCATCAAACTATTTACATTAATAATTAAAATATTTGTGATACTTAAAAAATTTAACATTCAATAACCAAACCTGAAACAAAAATTCCAAAGAAACATAACTTACTCTCCTTAAGAAAAAACCAAATCATCAATGACATCAACCATCTCATCATTAACAAATCTCATAACCTCAGTCATCATTTCACCATATTTCAAATGACAGGCAAAATTAGTGTCTAGTGGAAACCCTCCTTTTAATACTCTTACTTTGGTTTCATCCTTCATAGAAACAATATCACCAATATTTCTAAAATTATTTATGTACTTGTACTTGAGCGTCTTCTTCTGAGGAGTTCTTAACTTTTATTTCTTGGTGACATGAGCCGCATTAAAACATGAAATGCCAGCATCCAACACTTTTTCACCTACGATATTCTCAACATTTTTATCACCACGTCCTTCTATATTTTCTAGGATAGGTGACCTAACATGCTTATATTTTTGGACAATTACATCACATGCGCCTTTAAAATTGTCAACTTTACTCTTATCCTCTATAGTTCCACTCTTATTTACATCCTCAAATTCAGCAAAGGCCTTAACATTCTAACAATTCATTATAAGAAAGTTAAAAAAAACAACATACAACATATCAAAAATCTTGTTAATATATGTGTACATTTGTGTTCATTTTGGTACATAATACAATCCTTCTATCACTAGATTACAGGTTCAGTTTCATATTGATCATTATTGTTGATTTCTATTCACTTTACATATAAGGAGAACCACCAAAAATACTGTTAACATATCAACAAACTACAAAATTAATTTTCATCCACAAAGAAGGGAATACAAATATGTTCAAATATGTGCATACAAAATAGATTTCCTGGATCATTTTCACATAACATTGCATTATCCAAAAATACCAAATTATATAATAATTTGTTAGATCCTCCACCCTTCTTTATAATTACTTATAAATAGACAAAATGTTAATGCCAGTACATTCAAAAGTACAAAATAGTTTCATACAAAATGAAATCAACATCAGCTTTCATCATCACACATCATCACTGACAATTGGCAAAAATACCTCACAACCAACAGACAAGGCAAGTTCAAAAGCATCATCAGCATTTCCTCCCTTAACATCATCCTGAGTGGAAATCTCCTCGATGATAGGCTCACCGACAGATGACATATGATCCTATGATTGTCCTGGAGATCGACTTTTCGACATCTGTTATATAAAAATAATCACCCAACATGAAAGCATTGTTATCGAATCATAAAAAAATAAGCCAAAATGATGGATCTACCTTCTCTTTCTTGGCCTTCCAAAAACCAAGTTTTAGTTCAACAAGTTCATATATGATGTCAAACTTTTTTTCAAGTGAACAAACCCTGTTTGCAATCTCCCCTTTGAATTCAGCAAATTGATTCTATATTATTTTGACCTCTAAGCTTAATGCAAGCCACCTTTCTTCTTGCTCAGCATTCTTCTCTATACCACTTGTCATCCACTGATGGAAAACTAGAAGTCATCGTTTCTCTATCCACAGCAGTGAATCTTAAAGTTCTTATCAGTAGATCTTCAAGTTCCTCACTGGACGAAACTACATTGGCCACTTTCAACTGACATACACAAAATGTACACAAAACAACGCAATAATATGATTAGCAACCTGAAAGTTTAATGAACAAAAATGAACAAAAATAACATATATATGTACCCTTGGGAAATCAAATATCTAAGTACAAATGTCACCGTATGTCAATTTGTTGTTACCCATTGGCCTCCACCTAATCATTTGGGGGCATGTAATCTCCTTTAACTTTCTTGGCATATAATCCATTTATCCCAGGGAAGCACTCATAAAACCAAGCACACAATGCAGCAAGGCATCCAAAAATGTTGTATTGATAATGATAATTATCACTCAGCAGTCCTTTTCTCGCAGCATCTATTTTTGCTAACTTTCCCTTCACTGATGACAGAAACATATCATAGCTTACCAGTCCCCATGGATATTCTATATACATACCAGACTTAACTATAGTAAAATCTTCCTTCATCAACTTTTCATGGAAGAATAGAAAAAATAGAAGTTAACCAACATCACAGCTATCTTAACTACATCATCCTCATCCACAACCCACCTGTTTATAAGTAACTCCCTCATGAAACTCTTATCAATCTCGAACTTACCTGAAAAACCTATCATTCAATCAATAGTGATCTTGTTCAAACATCAGATACTCCAAGTCCCCAATGACCTTCAGTCTTGTCATGACAGAAAATTCCTCCAAACCAAACTTCAAATATTTGCTACCCACCTTAAAAAGTATATACTCAACGTCTTTACACGCAGCTTCTCGAAGACATAAACCATGAACCAACTAAGCTTGAACATTCATTTGTTCCAAATTTAAGACCCGTCAAAAAAATAGTACCCTTGAACTTTTCTGTCGTACCATCTGACAAATGCAGTTTCAGGAACTCGGAAATATCGGCCATATGGAAGAACGAAACCCGAGAATTAAAATGGTGCATTGGCATAATCAACAAATCTACATCCTGAGAAAATAAACAAAAATACACCAAATACATTTATTTTCTAAACACCAATCACATTCATAATGAAAAAACTATGCATTATTGTTCATAAAACATAACAACGGACACAAACTATTAACACATTCTAATTTTTATTCAACATTGTTCATAATAGTTCATAATTTTATCCTACACTGCCAGGAAAATATGTGTTTATAAGTGTTAACACATGTTTAGTGATTTATATTAATAAAACACACATAAAAAATGGTAACAACTATACAACACCTGTAATAACATATGACTACACACTAAATGCTGATCTTTTATGTTTATATAAGATCAATACTGTGACATCCTAGAATTTATTTTATGGAAATGATGAATGAAAATAAGATTTTTCTTATTGAAATGATAAAAAATAAATGATTAAACCTAGGTATATGAAGGTTGATTGAAAATTGATATAACGGTTATATGAAATAAACAAGAAAAAGGAGAAATGCTGAAAATAGCAAAGAACACATTGTGGCAGCCAAAGTACGCATGCTACCCTGCAGTGCGTACTTTGTTGTCCACCACATGTAGTCTTCTAAAATCTAGAAAAAAAATAAGATGACCGATTCAACCGAACATTCAAGAAAACACTTAAAAGTTGTAGAGAAAAACATCAGAGAAGAGCTGAGAAATAGGCAAAAACCTTGTGTTTGAGAGAAGGAAGTATTCTAGCAATAAGAAACTTCAATTCTTAAAAGAATCAATACCAAGTCAATAAGGTAGGTGTTGATAGTTAGTTTATAAGAACTTATGAGGGTTATGCTTTGAATTTGATTGTTGGATGTGTTTGAACTGAAATTGATGCTGGAACAACATGTGGTTGATTGAAAGGAACTTCAATAACTCCTTGTATATGATTTAAGAGATGTAAATCATTATGAGGATGGATTTTAGGAAGATTGAGTCATGAAGGAAAGTTGTTAGAATGGATGGATTAAGGTTTACAATGATGTTTTGATGATTCTAAGTAGAGAATCCATGTGAATATAGATAGTTAATGAAATGTATGTGATTAATTTCGTACAGGAGGATCTGTACGACGATTGAGTAGGGATTGATTTAGTGTTGATATTTCCAATTTTACACGTACTTGGAGGTAAGTGCTCTTACGCTTACTAATTATATTCATATGATTATTTCTTACAAGTGAGAATGTAAGTTTTCTAAGCTTATATATATGTAAATATATTTGGCTTATGATGTTGGAAGATTGCTGTGAATTGAGGATTGCTAGAATTAGATGAATCAAATTGAGAATAAGATGAATTGGTTGATTTAGAGTTGATTTATCTATTCTAGTTGGTTGAACGTAATTTTATGATTTTAAATTCAAAATGAAAGGATACCATAAGGCTTGAATTTGAATTCTTGATTGTTGAGAATGTTATGGCTTGACTATATGTCTTGGTTGACATATGATTGACATAAATATTCCCTACTTGATATATGAATGATTCTTAGTTAATTATTGGAAAGCTTGTATTTCCTTTACATTGATATACGATTGACATGTTGCTGATAATTTATACCCGTGTGGTATGATTTCCGTGTGAGTTGTGCTTTGTGTTATGTAATTATATGAATGTCATTCATACATTCACTTGTTGCATAAGCATCTGTGTGACACGATTCCTGTGTGGATACCCTGTGTGGATAAGGACTTGCTGTGTGTTGTCTTGGACTTGCTGTGTATTGTTCGTATTTACAAACTAGTTGCTCAAAGCTGTGTGCTCAGGTTGTGTGTCATTCCTCTGCTGTGTGCGATAGAGGATTTCCACTGCAGTGTGCTATGGTGGAAAAAAAACCCGAGGTCATCCTGTGTGGATTTGCATTAGCATTGACATTGCATACATTTGCATTCATATAATGTTATGATATCTCTGTGATCTAGATTGTTGTGTACTTATGTAAATGAGCTCCAGTGTGGACTATAGATATCTGTGTGATATAAAACCTGTGTGGTTCATGATTGTTATGTGTTATCCTGTGTGGATATTGATCTGTGTGATCGTAATTCTACTGTGTGCTACATTGATGTTCTCTGTGAACAAATTACTATGTGCATGTGATGGAATTGATATGTAGATAGCTTTATGCTAGGTGCTTTGTGCTTTACATATCAATATTGGATTTTGATGTTGTGTGTTGAAATGGATATAATTAACTTGTGTGTTTAGAAATTCTGTGTGAATTGAAAGGATATCTTTTTACTGGCATACTCAGATGCCATAGGGAGAAAGAAGTTAAACACGTCCTCGTGCTAATTTACATTTTTTCCCCTGCACATCATTTTATCTAAATGAAGCTAAGAATAGTTATTGAGTATGTTAAATACTCACCCCCGTGTGTTTGTTTAAGTGATGTGGAGATCGTAGGTAGTTGCTATTGCTGGACAGTGATAGAGGTGATCAGAGTACCATAGTTATACGTCAGAGGTCCGGCTCCAGAGTTCATTTTTTATTTTTGTTTTGTAGATATGTTGTACATATATATGTATACACACAAATTTGGGTTTGAATGTTTTCAAACTGTTTTTCTTTGGTTTGTATTTGATTTTGAAAATGAATTAGGTTGGGTCGAGGTTTTATATAAATAGCGTGTATATATATTTTATCTCTCCTCATTTTAAAATCTGATTTTTATATCATTTCTTAAATTATATTGTTTATTAGGGGAAATGTATTTTAAATTTGAGTTTCACATTAAGTGGTATCAAAGCAGGAATTAAATTCTCTACGGACTATGCCAACGATTTTCAATTTCTATGTGATTTGAAAATCTGAAATGATTTTTGAACTTGTGATTTTTATAACAGATGGAGCCAGTAGATGACGTATCGCCTAATCACACTGGAGAGTCTAGAGATTCAGTTGAGGGACAGATGTCAGCCCCAATACCTCCAGAACAGCCTGCACAGCCTACGATGCTTATACCTTTGTATGATCCTACATATGCTCTATTCTGGGAGATGATGCAGAAGATGATGAGAGATCAAAGTAGATGTTTAGGGAGTCAGTCAAACCTGAGCATCAATAAAAACTTTATGAAAGTAAGAAAACAGGGAACTAAGACGGTTAAGGGTACTACTGATCCAGTTGAGGCTGATGATTGGCTCAGACATACGGAAAGGATTTTGATACGTACCAGATGTACGGCAGAGCAAAAATTGAGGTATACTACTTCTCTTCTCGAGAAGGCAGCTTGGAATTGGTGATAATCGATTCCAAATAGTTAGAAAGATCCTCTAGTGTTGACTTTAGGATGATTTTCTCAGAAAATTTACTGATAAATACACTCCTCCACACTGTCAAATGAAGAAGAAGATTGAATTTCTAAAGTTGAAACAGAAAGAGATGACAGTTGTTGAGTACAAGGCAGAGTTTACCAGATTGTATTGTTATGCTCCAAAGGATGTTGATACAGATAAGAAGAGGAGAGACAGATTTGAGCGGGGTTTGAGGTATGTTATTCGTAACAGGATTACGATAAAACCTCCTACATATGAGATGTTACTTGAGATAGCTATCCGAGCAAAAGAGTTAGAGGCAGAGGGTGATAAATCTGAAGAAAAGCGACACAGAGTCTCAGGTAGTTCTAGCTTAGTCAGCAAGAAAAAGAGGACAAATTTTAGGCCACCCAGAGAGACAGGTGGTAGTGGTAGTAGACAGTCTAGTAGAGGAGCTGGAGGTGGCAGAGGTTATTCCACCAGGCTTTCTATTCCTTAGGGTCGAGGTACAGGTACCTATATCGACAGAGATACCAGTTCACTGTGTTATACTTGTATCCAGCCGGGACATTTTAGCTGGGACTGTCCACAAAGACAAGAGTCTCAGGGAGGTAGTGTTTGGAGACAGAGTAGTGTGGGTGAGACCCGTACTACAGTAGTTTTTAGTAGTTTCAGAGGTAGAGGAGGACGAGGTTTTGGATCTACTTCTAGAGGAGGAGAAGTCTCTAGAGGTAGCGTAGTTAGGTCAGGTAGAGGAGATGGATCTAGTGGAGCAGCAGCACCATCAGGGTCAGCACCACAGGCCAGAGTTTATTCTATAACTAGAGATGAGGCTGCAGAGGATCTAGACATGATTACTGGTATTATTTCTATCTTTTCATATACTACCTTTTTATTGATTGATTCAGGTTCTACGTGTTCTTTTATGGGTGAGTCAGTGGTAGACCATATCGGTGTTAGTATAGAGCGTCTAGGTTATACTGTTTTTGTATCGATGACTGCTGGTGGTACAGTGCTAGTTAGACATATTTTGCGACATTGTGAGCTCAAATTTGACGAGTCGAATTATTTTGCCAATTTTATTGTTTTGAGGATGAAGAGTTTGGGATTATCCTTGGGATGGATTGGTTATCCAAAAATTGGGCTATGGTCGACTGTTATTTGAAGGAAGTTGTGATTGAGGTTGATGGCAGGAGACAGGTACTATTAGTTGGCGAGCAAAATGTTATTCCTTTTTGCTTGATTTCAGTAGTGATCTCTATCTTGCTTCAGTGATTGATCTGAATCAACCTAAATTAGAGGTACGAGATGTGGAAATATTATGTGAGTATCCTGAGGTATTTCCTAACGAGTTACCGGGATTGCCACCACAGCGAGAGGCTAATTTTAGAATTGAGACTGTCTGGGAGCAGCTCCTGTATTTATTGCACCTTATAGGATGGCAGTAGTTGAGCTGCAGGAATTGAAAAGACAGTTAGAAGAGCTGCTAGAAAAGGTTTCATATGACCTAGTGTATCACCTTGGGGAGCACCAGTGTTGTTTGTACAAAAGAAAGACGGTAGTATGCGATTGTGTATCTACTATTGTCAGTTGAACAAGGTGACTGTGAAAAACAAGTATTCATTGCCACGGATAGATGATTTGATAAATCAGCTGTGGGGAGCTACAGTATTCTCTAAAATTGACTTGAGGTCAGGATATTGGCAGTTGCGAGTTGAGGATAGTTCGATTATGAAGACAGCGTTCAGGACTCGATACGGGCATTTCAAGTTCACTATGATGTCATTCGGGTTGACGAATGCACCAGCTGTATTTATGGCTTTGATTAATAAGGTATTCCATCCTTACTTAGATCAATTTATGGTTGTGTTTATTGATAATGTGTTGGTGTATTCGAGAGATACGGAGGAGCACGGGCGACATTTGAGAATCGTGCTTGAGTTGTTAAAAGAAAAAGAGTTGTATGCTAAGTTTAGCAAGTGTGAGTTTTGGATGTCTGAGGTTATCTTTCTAGGACATGTGATCTCAGAAGAGGGAGTGAAACCTGATCCTAGCAAGATAAAAGTAGATCAAGAGTAAGAAGCTCCTAAGAACGTATCAGAGGTACGGAGTTTTCTGGGTTTAGCTAGTTATTATCGGAGATTTAACAGGGAATTCTCGAGGATAGCTAGACCTATGACATCTTTGTTAAGAAAGAATACTCCGTTCACCTAGAATGACAAGTGCGAAGAAAGTTTTCGCGAGTTAAAGAAGAGGTTATTGGAAGCTCCAGTTCTAATGTCACCTTCGCAGAAAGGTGGATTTGTTGTGTATACAGATGCATTTGGAGCTGGATTAGGTGGAGTATTGGCTCAGCACGGCAGAGTTATTGCATATACTTCACGATAGTTGAAACTGCACGAGACTAACTACCCGACACACGATTTGGAGTTAGCTGCGATTGTTCATGCTTTAAAGATTTGGCAAAATTATTTATACGGGGAGACTTTTCAGATATTCACTAATCATAAGAGTCTCAAGTATATTACGACACAGTGAGAGCTAAACCTTAGGCAACGACATTGGATTGATTTTTTAAAAAATTACGACTCAACTATTGAGTATCATCCTAGAAAGGCGAATGTAGTTTCTGATGCTCTGAGCAGGAAAGAAAAGGGGCTGATGATTCAGTTACATTTAGAGCAGAGTCTATATTTGATTTGTGAGAGTTGTGACTGTAGTTAGATTTGGTCAAGGATCATATGTTAGCCAACACTAAAGTTCGACCAAAGATGACAGAACTGATTGCTGAGCGTCAGAATGAAGATGAACATGTGATGCAAATCGAGAAGAAAGTTGAGCGAGGAAAGGTATCTACTTTACACTGACTTGATGATAACGGTGTATTGTATTATCAGAATAGACTGTGTGTTCCTGATATTTCAGAGGTGAAGAATGAGTTAATAATTGAGGCACATGCTTCACCTTTATCAGTTCATCCTGGCAGTACTAAGATGTACCAAGATATGATAGAGTTGTACTGGTGGGTGCATATGAAGAGGGATATAGCTGAGTTTGTTGCGAGATGTCTACCTTGTCAGCATATTAAAGAAGAACATCAAGCACCAGTTGGAAAACTGAGACCACTTGAGATTCCTGAATGGGAGTGGGAGAAAATCACCGTGGATTTTATATAGGCTTACCAAGGATGATTCGACGTCATTATGCTATTTGGGTTATAGTTGATTGACTGACGAAATCGGGTCATGCCTTAGCTATCTGACATGATGATATGTTGGATAAGCTAGCTGGATTGTATGTTGCTGAGATTGTCAGGTTACATGTTGTTCCTACTTCGATTGTGCCTAATCGTGATCCTAGGTTTACATCGCAATTCTGGCAGAGTTTGCAGGATTCGATGGGTACTCGATTGAGGTTTAGTACGGCTTTTCATCCACAGACAGATAGCCAATCAGAGAGGACTATTTAGACAGTTGAGGATATGTTATCTTGTATTTTGGAGTTTAGAGTTAATTAAGACGATCATTTACCTTTAATTGAGTTTGCATACAATAATAGCTATCATTCTAGTATTGGGATGGCACCATATGAGGCATTATACGGGAGACAATGCAGGAGTCCAATGTACTAGGATGTTGAGGGTTTGCAATAGATTGAGGGACCAGAGTTGGTTCAGCAAACTCTTGAGAAGATTAATGTTATGAAAAAATATATGCAAGCAGCTCAGGATCGTCAAAAGAGTTATTACGACCGACATCATCGAGAGATAAAGTATACGATCGGAGACCGAGTTTTCTTGCGAGTTTCACCCTAGAGATGTAACGCCCTAAATTTCCTATTTATTTAAAAAAATATAAATAATAATAAATAAAATAAAATATCGGAAAATGAGGGTAAACTTTTTGCGAAATTATTGTCGGAAATAAAGTGAGCGGGGAGTGAGCTTAGGTCGGAAGTGGGGATTTAGGAATGGGAGAAATAATTAGAAGGTTCGAGGAAATAATGAAAGATCAAAATTCGGGTGGGCCAATTACGAGCCCAATACGATCCAAACCAAATAAAAACCCTAGTTCTCCTCTTCCATTACCACACACACACATTTCCTTTTCTCCACATTGTTCTTCCATAGCACAAACTCCTCATCACCATCATTCTTCACAAAAACTTAGTGTTTAGAGTACCAAAATCAGTCGGTGATCTAATCTCACTAAGTATTTCTCCTCTCTTCTTGTGAATCCCGTTTTTCCTCAAACCCTAGTTTCTCGACCACATATCTCTTTTATTTAACCTCTGATTTGAGAAAATCATAGCTCGTTGGAAAGCTTACATGTCTACTATCTAGTAGTAACCATCTTTTGTGTTAATTTGTGGTTTAGGTGCCCGAAATCGTTGATAGAAAGGACACCCTGCAGAGTGACAAGTTGAGTTTCCTTAACCGGAGTTCTTTTCCATGTTTTGTTGCTTGGGTAAGTTTCCTTAGAGTCCATGGATAGTGTTGTAAGTATCAATTTATTTGGGTATTAGATGGTGAGGAGGTTGAGGTAAGAGAAGGAGAATGGTTAGGGTTTGGAAGAGGAAATATAGAGTAAGAATGTTCGGAGCATAGTGGAGCATAAAAATCACTTCAACTGACCTAACCAAACTTGTCAGAAGCATTAACGGTGGTTGGTGAAAAGGAGTTTAAGTGGTAATGAGTAAGATGAGTAATGGGGAGGAATAAATAATGCTAAGGGTAGGTAATGGCACAATAATGGAGAGGAGAGAGAAATGAGAAGGCATACATATTATAAGTGAATCACTCATGCATATTTTCTAAATTACTAAGGGTGATATTGATGTAAAAAATTTGAAATGTTTAATAGGAAACATGAATCACGATGAGGGAGGTTCCCCACCGAGCCGTTAGGTGTTTCTTATGAGGTAAACAACACGAGCGCAACTTTTCTTGTTTGTATGCTTCTTGATTACGATATGGTTGGATTGATTGTTACATAATGTGTTGATTATGTATGATGTTTGTATGGTCGATTATGTGACGCCAAAATTCGTAAAGTTCATTTTCTGATAAATAGGATTTTCGCACCATTTTTTTTCTTTTTAAAATATAATTTATGAATGCAAATCAGAGTATGTAATACACAATGTTTTTGTAAATGCGGAATCTGGAAAAACGTTTGGAATGGTAAGTAAATGAAAACCATTTGTAATTTTATTAATAATGCGGAAGCACGGAAGAGGATTACATGCCATTAACAATTTCCATAAAAGATAAGAGATAAGTATACGTGCATGTAAATCCCTACAATCAAAACCC
>CANYCX010244471.1:0-27039 GCA_948193385.1 Breynia disticha f. nivosa | reverse complement strand
AGAAGTACGCGTTCTGGGAACGACACCGCGTACTTTAGGACTACACCGCGTAAAGGCCTGACTTCCGAGTTTCAGCTTATTTTCCTCACAATTCCTCTCAAATCAACTAAAAATCAACATTTAAAACTCACTCCTTTCATACTACAAATCTATCATAAATTAATTATTTCTTCAGGATAAATAAATCTTAATTTATGATATAATTTCCGGAAATATACTTGGTAAAATTTAAGCATAATCACTCAAAAATCAACAATATCAAAAATGTTAATAAACATACATACTTCATCTATTTCGATACCCAACTTTATTCTATCCTATTTCTTTCTACTGAAACTTCATAAAATTTACAGATTTATACTTCATAACATTTTAGCATAGAATTTAAATACGGTAAAATGTAAGTGAAAGTACACTTACCTTCAATCCAAGAACTTTTCCACCCTAAACACCACCTTAATTTCTCCAAAAATCCCTTAAGATTATCCTGAAATATATTTATACAAAGCATAAATATTTAATCATAAATTCAGAATTATTTCTTCTAAATCATACCCAAATCAACCATAAGTAAACCATAAGTAAACCTTTACTTATGACATTTCCACCACTTAATTATCCAAAATATTCACTCAATATATAGATCATATTTTCCAACAACCTTCTCCAACATTTTAGAATTAATTAGACTCTCAATCTTCATCAAAACATTAATATAAACCATAAATCAACTATAAGTAAACCTTACCTCCTTTGAATGTCCAATTTCCAACAATTTTTCCACCAAATCTCCTCCCACAAAAATTCCAGAAAATCTCCAGCAGCTAACCCTTAGCTCAAAATGTATTCTCTTAAATTTTTTTCTGCTGGAATGGGTTTATAAAGATAGATCTAGATCTACTTTAGGTTAAATATACTTAAATGAGTTTAATTATGTTCCCCTTTATTTTTTCTGGCATTTTATAAAGTACTCGTGGTCAGGGCAAAGTACGCGTTGTCGCTACGACACCGCGTTTGTCCGTCCCACTGCGCGTACTTGGAATTTCCGAAAAATAAATTTTTATCTATTTATTTATTTTATTTTTCCCACTCATTTTCATATCAACCTTATTTCAACCTTATTTCAACCATATATTATTATTATTATTTCAATAATTTAACGTTATTTATCGACGGAAATTTTTCTAGGGCGTTACATATATATATATATATATATATATATATATATATATATGTATATATATAGTATTTCATATAACCCTATTTAAGTGAGTTAGATTATTCATCTATTCAATTGAAGTATTCGGAGTTTCTCAGACTCTAATCTTGATCCCGTTGTCTAACCCATTCTCCTATTATCTAACAAAATTTTTTCTATGACAGAATTCTCTTAATCACAATTCCATACTATATACATATACATGTATGAATATGAATCCTTAAATCCTATTCAATCTGCTTATCTCTCTATCATATATTTTCATATTCAAATTCTCTATTCAATCACTTGAATTCATAAACTACAGACTAAAATCTATAACTTTCTTACCTCTTACCTGCATAAACTATAGTCTAAAATCTATAAATTTCTTACCTCTTAGCTGTTCTATCTCTTTCATATAATTTCATCCTTTCTTGTAGCTATTAGGATCAAAGATGGTAGGATTTTGATAGTGGAGGTTTTTGGTTATGAGGTTTGACTGTTTGGGAGTTTTTATCTGCTATGTTTTTTTTCTTGGTTTAAAATAATACTTTTAGCTTTGAAATCTCTATTTTATACATTTTTATAGAACAAAATGGTAGTGTCGTAATGCAACAGGGCCCGTATTAGGCACACGACCACTGTGTAATACCCCACAACCACCGTACTATTTCCCTGTTCGAAGTAGAGCACAACGTGCACACCATGGTGCTTTACCTGCCCGACGTGTGGCATTTCACTTAACATATTTTCCATCTTCAATCCTATTCTTATGTTGTTTGTCATTTTAATCTGTTTCATATGATTATACCTATATACTCATAAGAATTATTCAATATGAGCAATATAAATTTATTTTACATCTGATTTACTTTTGATTTTTGTGTCTATTTTATCAATTATAAGCTATTAGAATATGTTGTGATAATAGAGTATAATGAAGATGCAATACTTGGATTCTTTCATGCTCAAGGTCTATAAGACGTAATAGCAAGGTTACAGATATTATGATCCAATGTTATCGTTACCCAAACTAAGCCAAGTGAGCCATTTGAGATGTGAAAGGTTATTTTCCAAATTCTCGAGCCCAATGGTATCTATAGGTTGAGCTTTCTTATTAGCACTTAAAACATTTTCTTGAAAAATCTTTGTGCATCATGCAAATAGTAAGAGAATCTTGGACTATTCCTGATTTCAATTCACACAGTCCATTTTATTAGTTTTTTGTGCGCTCAAATGCTATTTACCATGTTTTATAGTGTAAGCAAAGTTCTCCTGCTTGTGGTGTGCACCACCAGGCATTTGAAAACTCTTATTTTAATTAGGTCTTCCAAAGGATGCTGAAGTGTTAATGTTTGTGGCATGCACCCCCAATCGTTGAAAGAATATTTATTAAATATATATGTTAGAGAAGTAGTTATAGTATTATTAACATTATTTCTCTCTTTCATTTGTTAATAGGCCACATTCTACTATTTTATTTTGCATGAATCCAAACAAACAATTTATGAATGCTAACAAGTGTCAACATTTTATACCTCCATTTCCAAACTCGAGAACATTCTTATGCAACATTTAAAGCTAGCCCATTACAACTTCACAAGACCTAGTTCAAGGTCCTTAATCATACATAATATGCACCTAGACTTGCAATTGCATACAAATTTTCCTTTTTCACAATGTCATCCTTAATGTGCACTTAAAGTATTATCTCAAAATTTAATATAACCATAATTCACATTTATTTTCAATCAATACATGAGTGTATCACACACACGATTTCCCTACATTTAAATAAAAATAAAAATGAAAAAATAATTCAAAAAATTTATGCCCTTCCGCCACACTCAAACCCGACATTGTCCCCAATGTCACACCTGCTCATAAATATGCAAATAATTAAAAAACTAATGTCGACTTGTAATGCATAAAAATGTAAAGAAAAAAGGTAAGAGAAATATTCTCTCCGTTAGAAATGCTATCATTTTCTACTTTGAAGGATGGTGGCTTTATTTTCTTATTATCCTCAGGCATTCAAACCTTATAAATAATGTGATTATCGTGAAAATGCAATAGATAAAAGAGTTGCTTAAACATTACTCTATAGTGCAATATATAAATTTATATGTGTTTAACTACATAATTAGATGCAGACAAATAAAAGTAAATAAAATGATCTTAAGAATTCAAATATGAATGGAAAAAGGTAAATGGGCTTTTTAAGGCCCAAACCATCTTCATATGTTTCTTCTTCTCCCTCTTGCCTTAGACATGCTCCTTTTGAGGTGATTTTTCTATCTTTAACTTACTTGAACTTTTCATCTTTACTATTGGAGTCTCTTAAGTCACTAAAGTGCAAAAAGAATTTCTTCTTTTTTACTGGATCCAATACTATCATCGAAGGAGGTGAGGCAAAACAATAGCCCATTTTAATGAAGAAACCTATCAATTTCTCTTACATCCACTTTATACTCTTTCCTAATTGAGTGATCAACTTTCTTTGTTTGAATTGTTCACTCCTCAACTCTCTCTATAATGCCATAAAAAAGTAACCTAAATTATGTAGAAATTTGTAAAACTTGTAGTGGCAAATGACCTAGGGAACGGTTAGCCTAAACCGCCCCAAACCATTTTAAATGTGGACAAAAAGTTAAATTCATGCAGACAGGAAGCTGAAATGGGCAGGCAAACGGTTTGGGTAAACAGTTTGCCAAACTGTTCTGACCTGATGGGTTTGTAAAACAAACCTGCATGAGACATTGTAAGAGAGAAATAAAACCTTTAACTAGCCACCCGATTACTATCTTCTACCCACCCTAAAAAATATTTCAATCCAAGGCCTAAAAACACTAAATCTAACCCCGAAAGCCTTATATTTAGTAGATTTAAGCTTGAGGAATAGTGTGCTTGGGGAATCTCTTCGAAAGAGGAGAGATAAGCTATAACTTTAGTCTTGGTTCTTGTGTGATTTTGAGCTAGGGTTGGGGAAAAGGATGTATTATGAATGGGTTATGGTAAATGGGTGTAATGTGAATAGATTTTGAGCTAAAAATTGAGAATGGGAAAGGATTGTGATTTTAGGTTTCGATAAATTGGGAGTTTTGTCGATTAAGAGTATGAATAAAGAAATGTGGTATACAAACATGATTGTTGGTGTGAAATAATAATGAAACAATGTAGCAAATATTGTATGAGGTCCATATTAGACTTAAGCTGTAATTTGACTTCGCGGAATTCGAGGTAAGTGCACAGAATCACCCTTACCTTGGTATGTCTTGCATCTGTATGGTTAAATATACATGGTTGATCTCGCATGTGTTTGAATGATAATTGGATTGTGTCTTAAAATGGACTTGTTACTTGGTGCGATTTGTTTTTGTTTTTATGGATTTTGTGATGTAGGCAAAATGTGCCATAAAAGTGGAACGCTCTGATTTAATTAATAAAATGGAAGAAATCTGTACTGTATGGGTAAATCGTTGTTGTTGAATGTTATGAGGACAATGTCCATCGTGTGGTATCAAAAGTAAGAATGGTGAATTGTATAATTAATCATATTGGTTATTTGAGAATGAAGGAATGGTGTGTGACCCTATGCTTGAAAATGAACTATCAATAAATAAATAATAACGAGATTCGATTAATGTGTAAGTATGTTAAATGTGCGATGATGGGTAGGAGAACTAGTTAGATTTCCATGTAAATGGATAAGTAAGTAGAATGATTGATGTGTTTGTGAGTTTGGTTATGTTGGATGAATTGTGATGTTAATTGAATAAGGATTGAAAATGCAATTTATGAAGTGTTAATTAGACTGACCTTGATCATACAGAAGAATGAAAGTAAAAAAAACTAATGAAATGCCTAGACTAAGCATGAATTCAAATCATGTAATTTGCAATTACGTGTGAGATGATTGTTTGGAAATGTAGCCTTAGGGCATGTGATGATGATGAGTGAAATTGCATGAAATGCATGTATGTGTATGTGATGAGACAGTATTCATTGTGAATACATGATTTGTCCTTATTTATATTAATGCGAGTACACATAGCATTTTATTGATTTCATTTGTTATGAGTGTCATTGTTTTGCATTTGCATGAGCATGGTGCATGTTCATGCTTTACGAATAAAAATGAAGATTAGCCAAATGTTATGGAAAGGAAAGAGAAAAGGCTCTAATCCTATGAAAGAAAAAAGGGATTTGCCCAATAAAAAGAAAAAAGGCGAGAGCCCATAATATGTGAAAAAGGGGAATTAGCCCAATGATAAGAGCGAGAGCTCTACGAAATATGTGGGGAACTGCCAATAGAGCGAGAGCTCCATTTCTGAGAAAAGTGGGGAATTAGCCCAAAAGAAAGAGAGAGAGAGAGATCTCTTGGATGAAAAGAGGGTGAGAGCCCTATAGAATGAAAATGTGGATGAGACCCCGGGGCATGTTTACAGTGGAAGTGCATTAACATTCCATGTGCATATTGAATTCATTTTGGTTAATGAAATGGTATGTGTGACAATGAATGTTATGTGGTAACTAAAGGAATGTTTTGGTTTGACCTTTATCGATGGGAGAATATGTGCTTGTTTTGGATATATTCCCTGATGAATATATGTGTATGAAAGTAATGTAAGTTGTGGGTGGTATGAATGGTATGTAATGAATTAATATTGTGAGACTCAATTTTCAAAATCAATTTTTCCTGATAAACAAAATTCTTTAAATTATAATAGAAATCATAGCAAAAACATAGGAGAGATAAAGTAAAATGTTCGTAATATAAAAACATTTGGCCAAAAACATAAATATAGTAAAGGTTTTACAGTGGACATGAAACTAAGTTTGAAAATGTTTCAAACTCAAAATATGAATATTTACAAATATGTACAATGGAAAAAATGGAAGCACACAAAAACATGGAGCTCGTTTGAAATAAGATCACGGCAGCTCTGGTCCAGCGGCAGCTATCTGCATCCTGTGCATCATTTAGACAATTCAACAAAGGGTGAGTATTTCACAATACTCAGTAAGCATCTAACGCAACAATTGATTTGTATATTTTAAATGAGCACAAGGAAAATCAATATCTTAGTACGAAATATGAGCTTCCTCAATCCTAATCATACAACTCAAACATAGGTCAATTTGAACTCAAAACATATTCTGACAATTCATAACTCAAGAAAAGCATCAATCACAGTGGCACCGTAATATGCTCAATTCATTCATCTCAAATATCAAATAACAATGAAATAGCAAGTTTTGAATAACATACGCTAAGTAATCAAGTATAAATCCCGTATAAGCATTCATAAATCATAAGTAAACATAAATCAAGCTACAAACGAATGCCAGTTGCAAAGGTGCATATGAATGTCAATGCTATCACATGCAAAATGGCTCGGGGTTTTCCTTTCTCTTTTCTTTTCTTTTTCTTTTCATTTCCATTTTTCCCTCAGTCCCAGACTGGCATCGTACCCAGTACGGCGTCGAGCCCAGCTTGGAATATCATCGGTCCTAGACCGGCATTGAGATCTCTCTCGGAATATAATCAGGCTCAGCCTTTGTCTCAATATCAGTGTAACACAGTGAATTCAACACAATAAATGATCAATGCATTCATATAACACAATCTGAATCGCGTATGCTCAACATGCTGAACAAAGAAATCATATGCTTTCATAAATATCATAATCTCATATAAAGATCAAATAAGATATCAAATATGGCATCTCGCCAAAGAAGCATGTCAACCAATCACATATCAACCAAACATCAATGTCATAAAAGAGAATATGATAACAATTTCATATCATATAAGAAATAAGGTAAGAATACAATCAACCATAAGCAATTCATCATTTCGAACCATACTCAATATTCCATTTAACACACTTCACACTGCATAAGCAACTAAGCTTGATAACCATAAAGCTAAACTCAATCATATGTCAACAAAGACATTCATATCAAAGCAACCAAATATCACTCATATGTCCATGAAGACATAAAATCATAAACCAATCAATTTCATCCATAGCCATAACCAATCACAACATCTCATGTCAATAAGATTCTACAATCTCTAGCAATCTCAAACATAGCATTGTAGGCCACTTAAAAAAGAAATAGGGCTAAAGAAAATATTTACGAATCAATTTGTAAGTGTAAGTACACTTACCTTGAAATGAAGCAAAAGCAATAAGCTAACACTGGCTTAAAAGCCACTCGACAGTCGTAAAGATCCTCCTGTATGTAATTAATAACACATAAGGCATTAACTAACCATTAACACATGAATTCTCTACTTAACATTATCAAAACATTATTTATCAACTTTAAATCAACCATTCTTCATCCTTTCCTTATGAACTCATCTTACCAAACTCCATCCATTTAAAGAATTCTTCTTCAACTTCATATACATAGGTTCATTCAAGTTCTAATCATGTCATAACATAGGTTTCCGGTATTTATTTCAATTAAATATATGTAATTACTAAGGTTTACAATTCCAGCAATCAACCCTTTGTAAACCCTAACTAAACCCTTTGACATACTCATGTTCAGTTTCTCTACATAATAATCAGAAATTCCAGAAATCAAAACATCACTTAATATCCATTCAATCAGCAAAATCCAATCATAAACCTTAAGTAAACCTTCTTTCCAAGCTGACGTTATGACTTGTAACTTCTAGTATGGATGATTGCAAGAAAGAAGAATCAAAATCACTTCCCCTGCTCAAACCCTCAAGTCTCAGCTCTTTTCTCTCTGATTTTCTCTACAACTAGGGATTAGAAGTTTAAGGAGTATGTTTGACGCTTTATTCATATAACCTTTATATTTTTTTTTCCAGATTTTATTATACTACACATGATGGCTAAGAAAGTACGCGTGGTCTGCACGAGGACGCGTTCTTTGATGTCCACTGCGCGTACTTCACTTATTCCAGCATTTTCCTCTTTTCTTTGGTTATTTCCTATCAACCTAATATCAACCTTTATATATTGATGTTTAAACATTTATTTTTCATAATTTTAAGATGAAAAATTCCTAGGATATTTCATACATAATCAATTTGGATGTAGAGATGATTCAACATCTAGAGGCAGGAAGAGAAGTGAACTTTTCTCATTTGATGTTGAGGATAATGAATAAGAAATACCACCTCCTACACATTGAGTAGTACACCAATTCAATCAAACACAAATGGATGCCTTTTGGAGCTATAACGACCAAAATACTTAAACAACACAAAATCAATCTTAATGGTGAGAGCTTTATCCCTTTTCCATAAAATTTGAGAGCGGCCACTATGAATCTAAAGACCATAAGGAGTAAACACAATAACGTAAAGATGTATGTATGAACCACATGTGAGAACACTAAATCTTACTAAATTGAAGAAGGGACTTGATTCCCTAGTGTGAGTGCTCAGTCTAGTTAAGATGGAAGGAGCAATTTTGAAGAAATGATATTGTATCTCTTAGGCATAAGCTTAGTGAGGTATGCACAGAGATTAGGTAAGTGCGCACTCAAATGAGTGTCTTAAATAATTGGGAGAAACTTTCTCATATGTCGTTGATAATATTTGGGAGAAACTTACAAGTAGAACCGACAATGTTGCTCACTCGTAATGATGGATTGTGCACCTATGCAACCCACATCCTATCATCCACTCATGTTCTATTTATCATATTACTATGTTGTTGCCTATGCTTTTACTTTAATATGTAATTGAATACTATGTTGGTTTTCTATTTGAATACTATGTTGGTTGTCTATTAACTTTATTTTGGTTATGTACTTAACATTGTGGATGTTGTATTAATGTTATGGTATATTTGTACACCTTTTCTTTTATGTCTATGACAAGATGGTTGTTATTATTATGTTCTTATTTTGACATTGTATTTTTCATCATAATGTTACTTGATATTTTTTATCATGACAAAAAGAGAGAGAGAAAAGGCATGATTGATAAATATGATGTGGCACTAAGTAAGGAGTAGTGGACAAACAATGAAAAATGATTTGATTATTAAATGTGATGCATTTAGTAAGGGGGAGATTTTCTTTAGATGTTGTTTCTAACACTCTTGGAAAGGGCCTAAAAACCTTGATCATTTTTACCTTGTGTTCATAACTTATTTATCAAATTCATGGAAATTTTGTCATTATCAAAAGGGACGAGATTGTTGGATCAATGGTGGTGAACAATTATAAATTCCTTCTAAGTGTTTTAATAATGTAAAAATTCATAAATTTAATATACATAGATTTTAAATTTTAGACACATGATATATATCAAGAGAGTCATGGCAAAGATAAATGAAATTCTACTTGACTAAGAGTTACATTAGTCGACAAAGTGGAGAAAAAAAGGGTAAGTTAGTTGACAAGTGAGTTTGTTACTTGACTAACACACATATGCAAGTCAAAGAAAAAGTGCAATGGCTTGTTGGGGGGACCACAAATCATTTTACTCGACTAAAATTTATGTTACTCGACTAAAACTAGGTCAAGCTGCACAAACTGATCAGAAAATTTTCAAAGTGAATTAGAATATGAAGGACCAATTTTGGCTTTTTTGAATTGGATTTGAGTATGCGCATTAGTCAACTAAAGTATTTATAACTCGGCTAACATTTAGTGCATGGCATATTAGTTGACCAATATGGTTGTTAGTGGACTAAGTTGACTAAGCAAGGTTGTTAGTCAACTAAGGATTGAGCCTCGAAGGAATAGAAAGGTTGCAACCAAAGAAGAAATACTCGACTAAAAAAATTTTTGCTCTAGTATGAATTTTATTACTTGACTAATATAGTGGTCAGTGGACAAAAGTTGACTTTCAAAAGACATCTAAAGTTGTGCACATCAATGCCTAACGAGAAAAAAGCCTTGAGAGTCTTTATAAAGACCTAACAACAGAAGAGAGAGACAAGACAAACATTCCAAAGCATCTACATTACTCTCAAAGTCTCCTTGTAAACCTTTTTCATTGTTTCTTGCTTGTTTTCTTCCTTATCAAGTAGAATAGAAAGTGTGAGTCTTTTCTTTATAAGGTTACTTGATCATAACTCAAGTGCGTAAAAAGCTCTCACTTACCTCAAAAGTGATCATGGTGGAATTTTTAGAAAATCCTAAGTAGGAGCTTCGGCAGTGGACATAGTTGTTGATCACAAACAACTACAAATATTTTGTTCTTTTTGTTTTCGTAAAAATTTCATTCATCTAACCTCTATTCAAACTTCACCTTTCTAGAAGTTAATTTGTTCTTATAAAATTTGTTGAGGAGTGATTGATGATATTGGCATATGTTGTTGTAAATCATAGCTCCAAATATTGTTTGATTGTATTCATAGTTCAGTCGATTCATTATATCTTTCTTATTTTACTTGCGCTCTTAGAAAGAATATAATTCCATTATTGAGTATCTCAATGCTTAAGTTTGCATATGTGATGTGACACTCAAAATTATTTTTGTTGTTTTTTGATTATTTATGAAAAACATGAATAATTATATGTTATATTTGAAAGAGTTAACAACTTATCAAGTATAAAAATATATACAAAGGAAATTACAATACAAAATTCAAACCAATTGAATCATTTGAAAAATATTTTACAAAACTATCCACTTTAATTAAATTCGTGCTTGAATCCTCCTCATGAAAGTCCTACGAACCTGCAGACAACACAAACAACAAACGTGTGAGTAATTTTTAATTACTCAGTAAGTGTTTATTTTATTCAATTGAATTTGTTGTCCACAGAAAATATGCAGTGAGCATGGGTCGTGTTGTTGGCATGCCTTTGTGCTCATCCTACTCATGAACAACTTTTGTGGCATAAGTCATGGCAGAGAATTTGGTAGCGTGGGCTCAGCACGTTGACCGTGCTGATCAGCACAACTCAAGTATTTTCTTTAGTACACATTTCTAACACTTCTCAATTCAACTCTATTCACATTCACATAGTAATAACCATACACTTATAAGTTCCACTTCTTTATCACTATCATGAGACAAGTTTAATATTTAAAGCCATCACATCTCACATCATAATATTATGCATCATTTACTAATGGAATGATAATACATTCTCATAATCAAAGCAAGAATAAGCTTTTCATACAAGCATGACATTAAATCAATTATCAATGCATACCAAATGCATACCTTATAACTATAAAAAAATGGTAACACATTGTAATACTCAATCAAGGTTTCACAATTTCATACCTTTGATAAGCATAGTCACATCTTACACTTGTATCTTGCATCATAAAGAAGCTTAGCTTACATGGATCATTAGCACTTAACAACAAGAATAAATCAATATAAAACTCACTCTTAGATTCACCAAAAATCTAATATTCTTTCTCGTAAGTTAAGTTATCACATAAGCAATTCCATAGCTCAATAGATTACACCCATCAAGCAAGTCTATTTAGACATATTTGAATTGTCATTTCAACACTTTTACCTACAATAGTAAGTGTAAAACACTTACCTCAAACTCCCATAAGATTGGTTATGAGAGCAACTTTACTCCAAGCTCCATAATTAATCGTCTATCACATATTTTCCATACAATTTCATTAACCACTCAACTAACATATGCTTAAATTAATTCACACTCAATTGAATAACCTCCTTCTTAACCAAAATCTCCAATTCCACATTCTAATTTCATAAATTCTATTTTAATCACAATAAATCAGATATATACATTTCTAGTAACTTTATAACAACTAATCTTACTTGATTCAGTAATTTAATTGTCATTCTTAAATCTGGAACTTCAAAATCAAAACCCTTTTATACTCATAACACTGCCAAGATGTACTCAACATATACAGAATCAAAGATTTACCTTATATACGGCTATTTTCCATGAAAAATCTACCCTTCTTTGATAAGAATTGGCCCATAATTCATTCTCTAGGTTGCTATGTTTATTCTTCTGTGTTTCTATGATTTCATGTAAGTAAAATGAAAGTTTAGATCCAAACAGGTCATTTTATTCTGAATGGCACGACCATTGGCATAGGTCGTGCCATCAGATTGTATCACCCCTTCATGGCACGGTCCAACACATCCAAGCATGATTTGTGCTTAATTCTTCCTTCATGGCATGACCAACCAAATCAAGCACAACTTATGCTCTTCCTCATGCCAACCATGTTCAACCTTGCTCCTTTATATATATTTTTTTCTTTCACTTTTTTTATTTTCGATTATTTTTTATAATAAGATTTAATTCTATTATTTTCATTTTAATATGATTTTTCATATTAATTAAATTTTAATATTTCTAGGACATTACATGTTATGCATATGCCTGTGGGACTTTTGAAGCGAGAGATTTCTTTCTAAAATAACCATAGTCTGTCACTACTATATAAGGAGTAATAGATGAATTAAGGCCAGCATGCTCTTTTTGATTTAGTGAGTTCTGTCCTACGAAACATAATGACATAGGATGTCAGTCAAGAATCATGGATACATGTCTAGGAAATGGTATTTGGCTTATATCCACCAATAAGAACAACTACATGGTATAGAGTCATAAGTAATTCCCATGTGTAAGTCTTACATCAGAGTTCTTAGACCTAAAATCTTTATAAAACTCTAAATGAATTTTTGAATTCTTTGACATATGCCTAATGTGCCCGTAAAAGGGTGATAAGTATGGGTATGATCAGGTATGCATTGATTCATTTTGGAGAGCATGAGAGAAGTGAAAGGATTACCAGCTCTCGAGGAGAGAGAAAATACCCTAGGCCACTTGATCAGTGAACTAAAAAGAGTGTGACCACACCTAGATGAAATAATGAGTGTCATTATTTATCTAAAAGAGTTCAATGTCAATGGAATATCAAGAAAAAAGAATTAACATAATAAGGATGACTGCTCCATGCCCTATGTAATTCTGACATTTAGGGAAAATGACTATGTGAGATTGGACTAGGCCAAGCGGGTGTCACAACATCCTCAATTAATTTGGATTGTCATAGAATTTTTCTAGTTTATTTATGACCTTTAGGGTATAATTATCCTAATGCCAAATTTAAATAGGCCTATAGGATTGCATAAAAAGGCTGGGTCTAAAAAGGTAAAATTGACATTTCCTTTTAGACAAATATTTGGTCCATATTACAAACAAATATTTAAGGGAAAAAAATGGGTATTATGGATGAAAATGTAGGCCCAATAAATGTGGGATACACAACCATCTAATAATAGTTGCTAATTGGATTAAGTAACTTATTATTAAGACAAAGATTTAAGGATAAGAACATTAAGGAAGAGAGTATCACGTTTTTGGGCAAAGGTTGTCCAAAGCATGTAGCTTTATCCATATCTTATACTTGTCTTATAAATCATATTTTGATTAGGATTATAAGATGATTTTAAATTTGATTTGAACTCTAATCTAATCCAAATACAAATAAGGATAAGATAAAGATAAGAGTTTAAGATAAAGATAAAAAGTTTAAGATAAGATAAAGTTTAAGATAAAGTAGGAATTTATTTTTTCCATGATTTTCTCTACTTTTCTTCTTTATCCGTGACCTATAAATAAGAGGGCATACTCCTCTTGTTTTTACACTTTCTTGGCTGAAAGTTTCAGCCTCCATAGGTGAGAAATTTGTTGCCATGTGTGTTCAAGAGCTAGCACTCAACCTTTTCAAAGGACTAACCTTGTGTGTGTGAGCATAGAGGAAGGTGCATAAAGGTAGCTTCTTTGTGGCACGTCTTGGTTAATCTTGAAGGTTGTATGGACTGGTTTCCACACAGTAGTTACGTTTTTGTTGATGAAGAATCATTTTTGCGTGGATCACAAGGTACGAACCCCTAATTAATTAACCCAGTTTACGTATAAAATGCATGGATTCGTGGGAAACGGTTTTATGTGGTGAATTGATTGTTGTTTTGCAAAGAAACCTAATGAATTAATAAGTCCTTAAACCATACATAAAACCGTAACAACATACACACACCTACATTAGGCATACACAAAATTAAGGAGTGTACTAGAGATTATGTTTGTATTTAATAAGTGCTAGCAGGTGCATAGTAAAGTAGAGCCACCAGTAAGTGTATAAAAATGATACAGGCACCAAAAAATTCAACACATATGAAAATAAAATACGCGCCAGAGGGTGCAAGAAAAACTAAAAGATGATAAATGAAATGGTAAAACAATTACTAAGTGTACTGAGCTGCAAGCTCATGACATAAACTTTCCACATAAAGATTCCAACAGAAACAATAAAGTTAGGAGCAAACGGTGGCAAATGTGAATATGTACATTAATAGAGTGAGTGAACTTCTCTATTCACTGATTATATAAAAAGGAAGTGGTATTAGCAAGTGCGTTTAGGTAGCTTGCACATCATTCACATGAAGTTCATAGAATGCGAATAACATACATAATTAAGATGGATGAACATGTGATATGAAATGAAATCCCATTAAACAAGGTATATTGGTTGATGAATATTTTATGTTCAAGGCAAAGATGATGTTGAGATAGTGATTATACATGGTGATAGATTGACTAAATATGGAATAAAAAAAGATAAGTGTTCCCACCTCGATATATGTTAAAGTTATGATTGATAAGGATAATGAATTTAATTGAGCATATTGAATGATGAGCTAATTGGTAGTTATTGTGATTATGTGATTGAATTTGAGTTGGTTGTGAAACTTGTATTTGATATTTGCTAGATGTTGATAGTTATGAAATAACATAAATGGAATTGTTTAAGTGTTGAAAAAAGTTGAATGTGTAGATTGTACATGTTTTGTATATGGTCTTGTGCTGAGGTTGTGTGAAGTGCCACGACCTGCACAATTGCTTTACTAGGACTATACAAGGGTCGTGTTTGGACCGTGTAAATCATCACGTGTAGTGTCTAAAATTATTGGGATCTTTACATGGACCTTGTTATGGTCGTGTAATGTACCACATGTGGTATGTAAGCTTTAGGCGACTTACACGACTGGAGGCACACCCTCGTGCCTAGCCGTGTGCAGGGCAAGCCTTTTGGAATGCTTGTCCTAGGAGATTGTGTTACCACAACTTATGCATAAAACACTTGATTTCAAGTAAAAATATTACGAGTTGTCTAATATAGGATGGATGGAGACCTAAAATAAGATAATAGAAAAGGGAAAAATTGAGAGGAAGAACTTTCTAGTTATGTAATGTACTCAACATATTATGAAAGGCTGAAACCAAAGTGTATAATATGAGAAGATAATGAATGAATGAGTGCATTATGTTGTACATAGGCAGATAAATTATTCATGTACATGCTAGTTGAGTATCCATAATCATATATAATTTTGTTTGAATGTTAACAGAGCATTGAGACTACTGAGTGGACCGCCTTCATGGGATTCACTTTGTATAATTGGGACATACAATGTTGAGGTCGGGGATCTCTCTTACAAAACTTTTTGGCTTTGTAGTTATTTATATTTACTTATATATGATGAAATTTTGATAACAGTTTTGTAAACCCCTTTGAGGGTTTTGGAAAATTTTGTAATAAATATTACAGTTTGATTTCATCATACAAATTTTTATTTTATGAATGGTCTTATATGCATGCTTACAATTGATGTTTAAGTTTGTTTTATTGTCGGATGGATAGGTTGTTAAATGAGTTTTATTAATTCGTGAAAAGTTCTTTCGTAAATTCATATTTCCATAATAAATAGAGAAAAGAAATTAAACATATTTGAGCATAGAAGTAGTGATATTTAAAGTGATCATTTTAGGGTTATTCATACATGAGTATTATTCGTCATTATATTGATGAAAATTATATTATGCAAAAGCCAATTTTAGCTTATCTGATGAACTACATAACGCGCCTATATTGCTATTATAATTAATAATATTTTAGATGAATATAAATTAGTTAAAAGATTTTTTTTTATTTCATTTGATAATGCATCGATCCCGTATCAATAAATGAATTAAAAACATCTTGTCGTCCTTATTTTGGTAGTACTTTTTTTCATATCAGATGTGTTTGTTATATTTTAAGTTTGTGTGCAAGATGATTTTGAAGAAATGAAACATTATATTTCTCGAACAAGAAATGTATTAACTTATATTTCATTAAAGCCTAGGGCCGAGAGAGTGTCAAATAATTTTTATAGACAAAATAATGTGGTGAAATAATTTTTATAGACGAAATAATGTGTCACCAAAATGTTTTTCAAATGATGTAGGTTATAGATAGAATTCAAATTATAATTTCTTTGTCAATATAGTGAATATAAACATGTTTTATTTGTTTTTCTTAACAATATGTGCTTTTTTGTTTGTCTTTTAACTTCTACTTGAAATTTTTGTAAAAAAATTATGTATGTTTAACAAGTTTTTAGTGATTTTATTTATCGTTTTAGTCATGTTTATAGACTAACCTCACATAAAATTTTAGAACAAGCTTTAATTATAGCCGATGAATTTAATAAAAGTGAAAAGATTGATGAACTTAAATATGCTATTTTTATGGTTAAAAAATGCTATTTTTTAAATGAAAAAATGATTAAATTGTTTTAAGATTATATTGATATTTATCTTGTTAAATTTATTTTTGATCTAAAGTTGACAAATAAATTTGAAATGTTAGATGATATTTTAAATAATTATTATTTTTTGTTATTTTTAAAAAAGATTATTATATTAATATTTCATTAGTTAAAAAATTTATTGATGAATTGTTAATTTATTTTGCTCCTACATTGTTATTGAGGATTCAACATCATCACTTTTGCCTAATCTATCCACACAACAAAGTAGATTAAGATTGGAATTGTACCGAAAAAATCTAGCACTAATAGCTCTAACTACTCTACCGAATTTGATGTTTATCTAACAAGTTCCTTTGATGTTAATGAAAGTTTTTAAATTTTAGATTGGTACAAGTAATATCATATAACTTTTTCAACTCTACTAATGGTGACTTTACAAGTGCTTGTTGTCATGGAGCAACCTTTTAGGAAAGGTGGTAACACTTTAGATGAAAGAAGATCCAAAATGAAGGTGACACAGGGATGAGTCCCCTCAATGAAGGGACTCAATGAGGTACTTATTTTAAACCGTTCGATTCGGTGAAAATAAATCTGGACTTTTTATTTATTCAGTAAAAACAGTTTCAATTTTATGTAATCTGTACAGTTTCAGTAATCGAATGAGTCCCCTTCCCTTGAGTCCTCATATTAAAATTTACTAGGTGACACCTTGGAATCACAAGTTTATTTTGACAATTGATCTTAAGTACTGAAGAAATTCTTAGTCTTCAATTATTTTCATCTAATAATGAGAAGACAGAAACTGCCATTGAATCTACACCTATTCACATCACATAATTAGAATAATTTTTATTTAGTTTAATTTTTGTTACTTATAATATTTTTCTTTTGTTTTTTAATTGTAAAATCATTATCTTTTCTTGTAATAACTTACTTTAAATTTTACTTATGTAACCACGACATTTTTACGCTATTAGTAAGATAAAATCAACAAAATATCGAGACATTGTCCTTTGTTTTGTTAGATCACTTTAACAATATATTCATTACATAAAAAATATAAATAATTTTAGTAATATATTTATTACACAATTGATAAAAATAAAATTAAAAAAAAACAAATCAAATTGAAATGGATCGGGCTCGAACCAACTATTTGGGAACCGAAACCAAAATCAAACCGGCCGAATCATATAGTGCACGGCCCGATTCTAGTTAATGTCATTTTCAAACCGTGAACCATCAATTCCCAGCGGTTCTGAGCCAGAACAGGCATTTCGGCCCATTTTTTCATCTCTAGGTCGAATCAAATTGCATGCCGCACACAGATTTTCAGCTCTACATGAGAAAAAAGCATGCGCAGGGAAAATAAGAGCTAGCAAATTGAAACCTTAGTGATATGCATCTACATACAATCAGTTGTTCCACAAAAAACATAGAACAGAAAGAAATACACAAAAATTAAGTGACTAAAGCATATAAACATTACCCTTGACAGCAATTACTAATTACACTGGTGGTATGTTGGAGAAGGAGAACCCTTTGAATCCTTTGTAAGCATAGTAAGCAATCCTTGTGTAGTAAAATCCCGGTATGAAGAGTATCACTCCCAATATTGCAAAGAAAATCCCTGATTTATCACAGTTAAAAATTTTAACTACCATTTTTCGGCCAATAATTCAATTGCATGTCAAAACAAGTAAAAGAGGGAAATGGAAATATCATGGCCTCTGTCTCCACCAAACTTGTTGGACATCATGTAAATGCCAATTATGATGCTTGCCACACCAAATACAAGAAGTGAAACAGCAAGAGCAATCTCCTTTATGGGAGGCCGATTGTCGACTGTGTATGATGTCTCTAGCATAAGGTCATCATCAGTTATGGAGAATGCATGATCCACATATGCCATCAAACTACTGCTGCTGTTTGATCTTGTTGTTTTCTGATGTCTAAGAAACTTAGTTCGGGAATTCAACTCTTGGAGACTTGAAGTTAGAGTCGGAGCTTAAGTCTTTTAACAGATAAACTTCAAAACGAAAATATGTGCTCTTATCGTTTTGGTAGGAAAGCCGCACTAGCCAAGAACTCTTATTGTTTAAAGGTGTTGTGCACAAAATAAACCATCCAAAAATCAATAAAAATCTCAGCTAGACAATCCCATTCTACTTTCATCACATTTATGTTCAATGAGACCGATCAGGACATTGTAAGTGCAAATAGTTTGGCATTAAGACTAAATAAAGGATCCATTTTCTAAGGAATTAGACATTATAAATGGATATGCACAACGAAAATGTACGATTGACACAGTATATACATACTATAAGTATAGACAAGCAATTAAACTATGCCCCCACCACACAGAATAAAATCACGGGTAATCCCAGAAACAACCAAAGGCTAAAACGTAAAATCACATCACTCACAAATAACTCGATGCACCAACAGAACCAAACATCCAATTCCTTTCTTTGAATGAAACCCAAACACATTGCCTAATGATACCTAAGCAACACAACACTCAATTTCTTCGCCACAGAGCTAATTTACATGAAAACAAGGAAATGGGTATCTAACAAGCATACAGAGACATTACTTTCTCCTTTACTCGAACAAGTAGTCACAAATATTTTCTATCGAAAACAAGAAAAACAATCATAAAAATAATCCAAAACCCTAACACATAACAACTTCACAGCTTCATCTAAAACCACAGAAATTAGCTTTCATTTATAGCAATAGATAATGATCCAATAAAGAATCAAGAGAAACAAAGAGAGAAATTTAGTACTTGGTTTTATGAGGTCTGAAGCAATATGATGACGTAAGAAACGAGAAACTTGAATTAATTTTCTTGCTTGGTTGGGAGAGTTGTGTTTTATCAAAATGATTAACAGAGAGCCGTTGGATGCCAAAGAAAGAGAGAGATCAGATTAAAAAAAAAAAAATTGCCACCTGGACATATGTTCTGACTTTGCCTTGGTTAGTAGATCGTCAAAATCAAGAACTTCCGGTGGGGCTCTTTGATTATGACATTTTTTAAGTACACTTTTTGAACAAGAAATTTGACATTTATCCCATCTTTTAACGGGAAAATCGACCACCCCTCAATGTTGGTGTATTTTGCGTGAGCGTGCTAATATGCTAATAAATTAAAGTATTTTTAAACTAATAATCAACAATAAAAGGTGTTAAAATTAAAATTGTATTTGTGATCTTGACTTTAAAATCAAATGATTATTGTGAAATAGTAAAAGAAGCAACTCTATCATCTTAAAGGTCATTCATTCAATTTTTTTTTTGGTTAGAGGGAGGGCAAAGCATAGCCCTAGTTACAACTGTTCGGAACTAGTCTAGGTAAGGTAACCCCTATTACATCCTCCTAAAGAGTCTCAAGACACCATTGCGGAGCTTCCTCCAATGATTGAACTTGTTGGGTCTGATATATTGCCAGTTAGCGATCTTATCAGCTACTCTGTTGGCTTCCCTCAAAGTGTGGTGCAACCGAACGACCTAATCCCTACTTATGATCTGTTGGCAGTTTATCACTAGGGGTGCTAGCGGGTGATAATCTTGGACCTGTTGTTGCAATAACAGGATTGCAGCCTTAGAATCCAATTCTACTATCACTCTCCTCGCACCAGAGTTCCATGCTTCTTTCAATCCCAGGAATACACCCCATAACTCAGCCTCTATTGCAGAGGCTATACCCAAATTAGTTGCATATCCTCTTATCCATACACCTGATGCATCCCTCACAATGCCTCCACACGCAGCATGGTGGGATGGGAGTTTGCTTGCTCCTTCGGAATTCAATTTGACCCAACCTTCTAGGGGTGCAGTCCAGCTCACCATGACTTCTGTTGTCTCCTCATGGATAGCCTCCTATTGCTTGTAGGCTTGTAAAATTACCTGGACCTGTTGTTTTATGAACATCGAGTTGATAACGATCTGTTTTCTATTGTGTAATAGTTCATTACGAACTTGCCATCTCCACCAACATACCAGTATAAAAATGTGATTCCAGGGCATCCTTTCCCACAGGGTGGTTGTGTGGTTAATATTATTTTCGATGTATTGTTGAAACGAAAGTTGGAAGAAGACTTCTCTTACCTCAACTGGAACGATTTGGAGCCAGAGGTGTTTAGAGATGTTGCAGTCTCTAAATAGGTGCAGAGGTGATTCCTGTTCCTGTTTACATTGGTTGCACATTGCCTCTGTACTGAGTCCCCTTCTTTGCAATTGTGTCTTGGTAAGTACTCGGTCGTGCAGTAATAACCATCCAAACATACGTTGTCTTTCCGAAAGTTTCATCTTCCAAAGTATTTTCAAAACTGCTCTCCTAGTCTCAATAACCCGTCCAATGCAGTTTGGATATGAATCCAATAGGCTAATCTAACTGAAAACTCACTTAATGGGGACAACCTCCTAGTATGTGCATCCGTTTTATGACTCCATGGATTCACCACTTTGGATGCTAAGGACAGTAATATTTTTGTGGGCAATTTTGTTTGCAGCTCTACCCATTTCCATTGGTCCTACTCCTAGTAATCCACCACTCTCTTATCAGCTTCCTCTATCGTAATATCTTGTAAAGCACCCTCCTGCAACTGGCTACAATTGGAAGTTACCCATCCATTTGTCTTTCTAGAATAGAGTGTTTATGCCATTAACAACATTTTTTCCTAACCCTTCGGTAATTATCAAGGACTGTTGGATGATTCCCTTCCATGTGGTTGAATCTAATTTTCGTGCTACCATCCCTCTCTGTGGCCTACTCATCCTAAGGTATTTATTACGTATGATATGGGTACACAAAGAATCCTCCTTGGTCAAAACTTTCCACGTCTGTTTAGCCAGCATCACATTATTAAAAGGCTTCATTCTTCAAATTCTTAACCTGTCGTCTTGTTTGCTGCGGCAAACCTTAGACCAGCCCACTTTATGCATGCATCTTCTCTCCGTTGTGCTTCCCCATATGAACCCCCTCTGCAACTTGTCAATCTTATCACAAACCTCTTTTGGAAGGGATGTTGTTTGCATAATATAACTGGGAACTGCAGCTACTACGGATCTGGCTAATGTTGTTCATGCTGCCATCAAAAGGGTTCTTGATTTCCAGCCCTGTAGTTTCTACTGAACTCTATCTATAACTGCTGTAGACGTGCTCTGGATGACTCTTCCTTGAATAGATGGAGCTCCCAAGTATTTGGTTATTTTTTGTGAGGTATATTGCTTAATTGGCTCCCAAGTTGATTCAGAACATTCCTGGACACCAATAGTGAAGATTTGGCAAGGTTGACTTTCTGTCCTGATTCTGCACAAAAAGAAGAGATTACTTTGTTAATTACATAAGCCTGATCTGGTTTTGCTTTAGCAAATAAGATTAAATCATCCGCAAAGCATAGGTGAGACAGAGTCGGGCCACCCCTACTTAGAACAATCGGCTTCCAATCTCTATTGTCCACCGCTGCATTTATGGAATGACATAATCTGTCAATACACAACACAAACAAATAAGGAGAGAGAGGGTCTCCCTGTCTGAGTCCTCTGGTGGGATGGACTATATTAGAAGCTTCGTCGTTCCATAATATCCTAAAGGTAGGAGTGGTCACACAGGTCATAATAACTTCAATCAGGCGAGGGGGCAAATGGAGTTTCTGTAGTGTGTCTCTAATGAATCCCCATTCCAGTCGATCATAAGCTTTTTCCAAATCCAATTTCAGCAACATGTTCCCAGTAGCCCCTTTGTTTTTTCTGAACGTGTGTAAAACCTCTTGGTAAATGATCACGTTATCTTAAATGCTCCTTCCAGGGATAAAGCTTGCCTACGTTGGTGAGATCAAAGTTGGGAGATAATGTTTCAGCCTATTTACGATCGCTTTGGTGACTGTTTTATACATGACGTTACATAGGCTAATAGGCACTGTTTGAGTGTTTTAGGATGATGGACTTTTGGTATTAGCACCAAATATGTATCATTTAAGCCCTCTGGCATTTCATTGTTATTGAGGCACTTGGTTATGGTCTAAGTGAAATCAGGACCTACAACACTCCACATCTTCTGAAAGAACGCCGCCTGAAATCCTTCAAGGCCAGGGGCTTTGAACGCATTCATTTCCTTTATTGCTCTAGTGATTTTCTCATTTGTAAATGGCCTGTACAAGCTTCATAAGTCATCTTCCTTCCAGGGAGGGAAAGTAGCCGGTGCAGTGTAAGAACCACCAGTTATACTTTCTATTTTAAAAAGGCCTTCAAAATATTGACAGGCCTTTTGCTTCATGTCTTCTTGCTCCGTGATCCATGATCCATTATCCTGTTGGAGTCTCAAAATACGATTCCAATGTCTCTGAATTAAAGTATATGTATGGAAGAATTTTGTGTTTCTGCCTCCCAAAGTTATCCATTTTTCTCTAGATTTCTAGAACCACAATGCTTCCTCCTCAGTTAGGGTAATGTCTAGCTATTTTTGAAGTTTATCTTCCACCTCTATAATCCCGATTTAAATTCCCTATCCATTGCTCGTTAGATTCCTCCAGTCCTTTCTATTAGTCGTCTCTTTCTTTTAAAGATGTTACCAAATACGTTTTTGTTCCAGCATAACAGATTCCCAGCCAACTTCTGTAATTTTGGGATCGCACCCTCATTCGTCACCCATGTATCTTCCACCACTCTAGGAAAATCATGATGCGATAACTAAGCTGCCATAAATTAGAATGGAGCGATTCTATTCAATCCTTCGTGGTGTTACTTTAACTTCACTAGGAGTGGTGCATGATCTGAGTAAACCCTTTTTAAGTGATACACCATCCCCTCATTCCATCTAACCCTACCTTCCTGGTTACAAAAGACTTTGTCTAGTCTTCTGAGTAATCTATTATTAGTAGTCGTCCCTCGAGCCCATGTGAAAGGCGACCCTAAGAACCCCATATCGATAAGTCTTAGTCTGTTAATCCAATCCACAAACAGATTCTGCAGTCGAACAGATCCCCTCCCTTTGCTGCATTTCGTTAAGAAAGTTATTGCATTGAAGTCTCCCATCAATACCCAAGCCCTTTGCACTTGAACTGAAATTGTCTCAATTTCTTGCCAAAAAGAAGTGCCTTGGCTATTATTGGGCAGTCTATATACTGTGGTGCAGTACCAACTCTCTCCATCCTCCTGCATAACTCTCATATGTATGAATTGAGGGTTGAAAAGCAAGATTTGGACCTTGAAATTGTGGTTGTCCCACAAAACCCACAGACCCCCACTCATACCTTGTGGATCCTCTATAAACCATGACTCCAATCCTAATTTCTGACACACTCTCTAAGCTTTATCCCTATTTATTTTTGATTATGCTATTGCCACTAACCCTATGTGATGGTTTTTTATCAAAAATTTTAGGTGACTCATGGTTCCTACATTGCCCATTCCACAGGCATTCCAGAATATTAATGACATAATATTAATAAGGAGCTGTGGTGGGGACCTACTTCTTCCTAGGGTTGGCCCCTAGATTCAATCTGGAAGGAGTCGCTTCTTTTTCTTCTAGAGAGGGACCTAACTCAGATGGTACTTTGGCTTACTCGCCCTTGCTCCACCTCTAAGCTAGAACTTTGAATGGAATGACGACCCTCTGGTGTTGCTCCACATAGGTCTGGGGGTTCCAGAGGAGTTGATATCTCACTCTATTGTGTATTCCCTTCATTCTCTATCGTTATTGGACATTATGAAGGCAATCGTTGTTGGCTTTTATACCATTACATTCATGTGCCCCTTGTTTATCCTTTGTTTTTTGCCTTGAGCTGTGGAGCAATTAATAGCCGACTCTCCATTAATAACCCCATTTAATACAGATACTTGAAATGCCTCTTGTAGATCTCCTATTTAGGATCTCTTAACATATCAAATCTGTTCTCAATTCTTCCTATTGATAGGTCTAGGAGCAATCATGTGCGGTCCATGCCCTAAAGGGTTAGTTATGTTCAATCCACCACCTTTTTGCATGTCTTGCTTACTGCTTTCCCCTCTTTCCATTTGTCGCCCAAGTAGCTGTGTAGTCCTTGTGTGATTTTCTGCTCTTTCAGGCTGTGAAGTTTGTGTCGCCTGACATGCTTTGACTTCTCTTGTTTGGTGTTCCTCCCTTATGGTATTAGGACAACTTTCTGAATGATTCCCGTATCTTCCACAACTAAACAAATTATATGTATTCCTTTATATTCTACTGAATGACATCTTGCATCAAGCGAAAACTGAGCAACTAGTGGCTTTATTAGATCTATCTCCACGCAAACCCTAGCAAACCTGCCCTGTGTCGTGAGTCGAGTATTAACGTCTATCCTCATTGGTTTTCCAATACTTAACGCTATGTCATATAAAAGGTCTTCATTATAGTACATCATTGAGAGCTCTGAAAACCTTACCCATGCTAGATTTTTTCGATGAGGTCTTCTAATGGAATGAACTCTGGGGACCATTCTCGAACTGTTAAATAATGCCCTTGCACCATCTATGGCCCATCCAACAACACCCTTTTCAGATCTTCGGCATTCTCCAATTTGCTGAGGAAATAGCCACTCCCAAGTGGCACTATCTCCATTAGCCCCCTTGGTTTCCAGAGTTCACCCACTCTTCTTGAAAAAGGCACATATCCTACCATTTTATCCAAAGGTTTTGTAATTAGAGCTTGTTTCCAAGGTTGGATTAGCTCCTCCTTCAATGATTTAGAATAGGTAAACTTGGGCTTTAGGGGATTACCATCCACATATTGAAGGTTTATCCTTTTGCTAGCTAGCAAATCTTCTGCTTATTTTGGTGGACTTTTCATCCCCGAGAGAGCTTCCCTGAAGGAAACGGGATGGAAGTTGATGGGTGGTTGGTTCGGTACTTGAGGTGGAGATAAAGGGGTTCCCTGTGGGGAATGTTGTTGTTGCAGCGGGGGGGAATGCTTCTTCTTGCATAGGTTGAGCATGCTGCTTTACCTTAGGGGAAGAGGGTGGTTGCTTGTATTGCACGATTTACATGACCTCCATCATCATGGTATCCTCTACAAGGTTCTCCTGACTGGTTGGCTGATTGTCTTGATCCCTAATTTCTTGCTGATCGTGATCTAGTGTTATTAAGTCGATTTTTCAAAACTTGGAGAAAAACCTGAGTGAAGCCTAAAGGTCATTAATTCAAGGATGATATAATGATTATGAATAGGAATAAAATATATGTGTGAGTGTTATTTGATTCTTGCATGCACAGAGAAAGTTGTGTGAGTTGTGGTCGAAGTCAAAGTAATGAATGTTCATAGTCTTGAATGAAAATATAAATGATCAGATAATGTACAATGGGTTGATAATTGAGAGATTGTGAAGTTGTGTGATAGGCTTTGAAAGTTATGTGATGTGTTTTGGTTGTGTATTGATGGTAAATGATGGGAAACGATAATAAAAATGAAATGATGAATGCATGATGACTAAAGGTATAATTATGAAGCTCATTTTTTTCAAATCCTTTTAACCTGATAAACAATATTCTTTGATAATAATAACAATATTAGAGTGAAATCAAAGGAAAATAAGAGGAGAGAGAAAATAAAATAAACATTTCATAAACAACTCATGCCCAAAACATCAGTTACATAAAGGTTTTACAGCAAAAACAGTGAAAGAAGTTTGAAAACATTCAAACTCAAAATAAAAACATTTATACAAACTGTACGATGTGTAAATCACAAAATCTCAAAACTAAAAGCACTCAAAATAGATGGATGGAAACCTCTGGCAACCGCTAACTCTGGTAGTAGATCACGGTAGCTCTGTTCTGTAAGAATAAGATTAGCTCTAGAAAGGGGGGGGGTTGAATAGAGCTAATAAAGTTTGAGAATTTTTGCAGAAAATTAAAATAAAATGACACACGATATAGAGTGGCTCGGATCAAACACCTACTCCACTACCTAAGTTCCTCACTTAGGATTTTGGCACAGACTTCCTATTACCTCACAGGATTTTCTCACACACTTGATTTCTGGCTCAAGCAACCTTACAATACTTAACTTGATTTACGTCTCAAGTTCTACCTAACACTCAACTTGATTTAAGGCTCAAGTTCTACCTAACAAATTTAAGAGAAATACAACAGTACAAATATATGAGCTTTGTTTGGAGAGAAGAGTTGTGTTCTTTGTAGTTTTCGTGTTTCTCAGTATCTTCAAGTCTCTCACTTTCTTTCTTCTTCTGAACCTCTATTTATAGGCTATGCAAGTTGATTCTGCAACTTTTCTTTCTGAACATACTT
>CANYCX010244160.1:0-23905 GCA_948193385.1 Breynia disticha f. nivosa | reverse complement strand
CATGTTGTTAACATGTGTAGCACACGTCTCATGCCTAAAACAATTCATCAGGATGGTTATGTTGAATGGCACGTCTATGCACATCCTGGACTTAGCGGCATGCCTCTTGTGCTCATACAATTGGGTTATGCTCATCTTAGAATCAACAAGAGATCAACACAACCCGTGCTGTATTAGCACGCAGGGCGGGTTGACTCTTTTTAAGCCCATTTATCTCATAATCCATGCAAACCTGTCTGCAAACTCTGTCACAAATCATAATCAATATAAACTATCGCATGAAGAATCAAAATCTTATAAATTCTATAAAGATATGAACTATCCTATGCGTAAAATCACATTTAAACTTAAAAGATGTTTTGAATTAAAAACAGTTTTAAATGTAGCATTTAGGGGAAATAAGCAAAGATGCACGCGTAATACACAACTATGGTATAGAAAATACGCTCATATTACACGCACATCAAATTCCCCCAAACTTGAATGTTTGCTCGTCCCGTGTAAAAAAGGATCAAGATCAAGCTACAAAACAATCCAACAATCAAGTCGTAGAATCAATCTCAATCAAATCAAATTCAATACAATCACGACGTTTATTTACAAACAAATAATCTAAATACTAATTGCTAATTCCAAATAAATGACAAGAAGAATAGATATTTAGGACTATTCTAATGGCATCTCTAGACTTAAACAGCGACTGACTCATAATTTCCTTTTATTACTTTAATCTTTCACCTTAACCTCTTATTTTATTTTTCTTTTTATTTGTTGTTCTTTTCTAGTGCTTTTTCTTTTTAGTTTCTTTTAATTTTCTTATTTATTTATTTATTTATTCTTTGGGTACTTCTTTCTCTAGGAGCTTTTCCTAGCATAAACGCAAAACTAAATGCTTGTATTAGGCACTTAATTATGTCCATTCACGAAGACACTCCTACTTCTGAAAGTAAAAGCACATGCTCATATTCAACGAATAGAGGAGTTGTCCCTAGGAAAAAAATGAGGAGGTTTTAAAGATTATCGAAAATCAAGGAGATAGTTTGCCTAAAACCTAAGTGTTTTATGCCACCCAACTAGAACTAGTCTATCTATCCAGCTCGATTCATGATTATCAAATGAAATATGACAATTGATAAAAAGAAATTTTTTTACACAAATAAATCAATTAGAATTACATTAATAATAGTCCTTTCATGATCAATCAAGTATAATTTAATTTTTGGATCGAAAATATGATCTCTTCCCCACAATTATCGTAAACATTGTCCTCAATGTTGGATATAAAATCAGATGTATTTTAAAACATGTGAAACAAGTACACACAGAATATAAAGACAAAATAAGCAAAAAGATAAGGTAGAAGTAAAATAAAAAGAGAGAGAAAATTTCCTTATGAAGATATGTCGAGAATTAAAGATGTTCTTATAGGGATAATAAAGATTTACAAAAGAGTATATATACATACGAGTAATCCAAATAAAGAAAAGTAACTACAGAAAAGAAAATTAAAGACAAATATGTAAATGTGAAAGAAGAATTCACGAAAGGAAACAACAAGTAATAATTGAAAGTTTGCAGTTGAAAGATAAAATGCGAGGGATGCCGAAAATGAAAATAGGCAATATTTGGCATTAGCATGGGCTGTGTTGGTGACAACACGAGTCACGGTGATCTTTCAAAATGAGGTGTGCTGACCAGCATGGGTCGTATTGACTTGAACCAACACAACCACGTGCTGATAGCACAACCACGTGTTGATTTACCTACAATTAAAAATTGAGTTAGAGAGGCAGCACGACCACGTGCTGAGTGGCACGGGTTATGTTGTTCAGAATATACTTTGACAGCACATATTGACATAAATAATATGCAAATATCAATCATACAATCATAAATTCAATCGTTAAGCGTGAACCTGCAACAAAATGCCTAAACCAACAACAAACAACCACAATAAATGAGAAAAACACGATACATAATAAAAATATGGTAGAGTGTAACTAAGTCTAAAAGCATAGTGCACAAAATACCATAAAAAATCACAATAAACATTAACATGTCTAAAAAACTATCCTTATACATCATAAGCACAAATAATCAACCCAGAGGAGAAAAGTATGGAGCATCGCCAATAAGTGTTGAGGAGGAGAAAAAGGAAACTCCATCAGCTGGTAATACAGAATAATCATAGAGGAGGGAGCTAGAGACTGAACTGATCTCAGACCATGAGACTGTGGCTAATCAGGAGTAGCGGATGGCTGAGGTGCAATTTGCTATGGTGGTTGACGGGATGTTGTGAAGTACGACAGTGTCGCTTATAAGAATAAATGACCTCTATGGGACCTAAAGAATGACAACTCAAACACTCTGTTAGCAATTATAGACTATCCATAATAGAGTCTAGGTGACTCGTTGGCTCACAATGATAAGTCTGAAGCTGCTTGACATGCTACGAATGTGCGCTTTGCTACTCCTCAAAATGTACTCACAGTTGATCTTGCAACTGAAGTTATCTATGTTTAACTAGCTTTTGATGAAAGCTCTCTATGACTCTCAGCTAAGATTGAATCTCTAGAAACTGCGATCAACCTCTTGATCTCTCTAAGCTGCGTGCTCGATGTACTACTGAGTATTGCAGCTGTTGCATACATCGCTTCCCGCTCCTCAGGATCAAGGAATAGTCCACCAAAAGTAGCTGATGATGGTGGAAGATGGGCATATGAGTGGCACGCTGACTGTGGAGGTGTTGAAGGTGGTCCCTTTGAGTAGGACAAAATTACGGGGCAATGGGCTCTGCGGCTTAAACTGTAGGAGAAGGTGATTGGGGAGGTTGCTAGCGATCATATCTAAAGTCGATCAGTCAAGGTAATCCATTTTCTCTATATATCATATTCATAAGCTCGTATAGTTGCATGTCCATACTAGAGTTGTGTCTCAGTAATGTGACTGACTCGTTGTGTAGGTACTTAATACCCAATTCTATGGCGATCATCGCAATGAAATAAGCACCAATAATTGCTCCAGCTCTTTTGTTATGTTTTGAGTAAATATGATCAAGGAATAAATGCACCACTTCCATAGACTGGCCACGCAAGCAAGCGTAGATACAATGTAAATATCTAATGCCTACAATACTATCTCCATCGATTGTCCAAAGGATCGATCGGGTAAACCATCAATGAATAAACCTCAGCAAAGGGTTTTTGTAATTGCTTACTTTAAAGACACTGAGATTATAGTTATAATGCCCTGAAAATAAAATAATTTTAATAATACGCAAATGGAATTAAATAAAAAATGAATAAAAAATAAAAGGAATTAAATAACAATAATATATATACATATATGTATATGAGTATGGTGAATATTTTGGCATGCAAAAAGAAGCATAATTTGTGCTTGAATTGATTTTGAGTTGTCCCATGAAAGGAGAATGAAGCACGAAGTGTGCTTGGCTTGCCAAACTGTGCCATAAATGAGGAATTAAGCACGAACCCTGCTTGGATGTATCTAGAGCGTGCCATAAAGAGAATTGACACAACACGTGTCTAAAATCAATTTAAACCATGCTTGAGAATTGATGGCACAATAAGAGAAGCATGAGGCGTGCTAAGTTAATGTGGACCATGCTAAGGTAGAGCTAGCATAAAAAAATGGGCACGGACCGTGCCTATTTTTGAGTGGGTCGTGCAATACCATTTAAAACTACTAGGTTCGTTTTAAGGCTTCATTTTCTTATCGAAACTTGTAGAAAACTCAGGGAAAAACTATAAAAACCCTAGAGAGCAATTGGAACTCGATTATTAGCTTAGATTAGAGGGTTTTAAGGAGAAAAGCTCTTCTGAAAGGTAAACTTTGATTTTTTTTAGTGTTTAACTAGATGGTTGTTCTATCAAAGAGAAAAGAAAGGTTACATGAATTTGCAGATAATGTGATGAATCAAGATGACCTCTATGTGGAATTTATAAACTCATTTTGATTGGAGGTTTAGTAACTTTGTGAAATGAATGGATGTGTAGTAGCTTAGTAATTATGTATCTGTGAATGATTGAGAGTTAATTGAAATAGGTCATGAAAGAAAGGAGAATTGGAGCACGTGTGGGAGTTACTTTTCCTGTCGAGTTTATGGAATTTAAAGAAGTTCAATACGGAGCTTGGATAAACGTTGGGTTATGTTGATTTCATGGACTGAGGTAAGTGGGGTATAATTACTGTAAGTGTCCTTCACTTACGAATTGTATGCTTATACTTTTGATTAATTGAGAATATGAGTATATAATTAATGAAAGGTATGAAATTGTGGATTCTTAAGTAGTAAGAAAAAGGCTGTATGCTTATACTTAAGCATGTATGGAATAAAAGACTTACAAAGTCTTGAATTGAATAGAATAATAATCAAATATTATAACATATGATGTTATATCTTAAATAGACAAATTCATGTTTTGAAAGTACATAATCTAATTAATGTAACGCCCTAAAAATGTTCCCAAAAGTCGGCGGGCAACATAACTTGAATCGTGCAAAAACAGCGGGAGTTTGACAATTCCAGTGACTGTGAATGACCACAGGAATGGCCAGGAGGCCGTTCCGATGGCCGTTCATGTGACGCCCATTTTTGCAATGTTCATTTTCATTAGACCTTGATTTTTGCACCCGTATTTTTATAAATAATTAATTATCTTCACCATTAAATTCGAGAGAATGTATATATATATAAATATATAGTAAACGTGGCAACATGCATCTCATTTCAAACCAGCCTAAAAATACAAATCAACGTAATGCGGAAGCTAATGGTTTTCGGTTTAAAAAAATGCAAATGCCAAGCCTATACTATCATGTGTATGGCTATAGTCTATACAAAATGCAAAAGTATGATGTATCCAAAAATCCGCTAGGAGCCGACCTGCTGTAAGTATCACACGTACGCGCTCTGCCCAAAAGAATAGTCCTGTACCACGCTACTGTTGCTCTGCACTCATTTACACAACAAAATAAAAGGTGAGTATAAAGTATACTTAGTAAGCAACCCCTGTAGTTATAATGTTGTATGCGCAGAAGAACCTTCGATCAAATACAGTTGTGCCCATGTGACAAAAGCCGCACTCGTGCCTAACAATCCTCACAATATATTCCTTAAGTGTTTAAGACATTTAGGTCAAGTCATAGTCTATCATACTCACTCAAAATTCAAGGTAAATATATTTTCAGTAGCCATAACACGGGAAACGGTCTGGGGAAATGGCCAGAGTGGTCGTTTCACCTGGCCGTTTTGACCTCTATTTAGCCTTAACAAGGGAATGGTCATGGGAAATGGCCAACCTGGCCGTTTGCACCTGCCAAAAACAGCACAGATTTGCATTCCAACACTTGTATCCTTTCTAAACATTAAGCACACTTATAAGTCATTGTCTTCCAAGAAAATTCACATATTTTGCAACACAAACATGCCATTTCCTTTAGTTCACCTCGAAACACATTTATAAATAACCAATTCATAAGCCATTTCCATAAGTCTAATAAACTATCATAAGTTCATTCGCATTGCCCATACACATTCATATTCATATCCAAATCAATCCAAGGTTCACATAAATATATAATAATGCAATGCCAATGCAATTTACACTAAATGCATGCCCCAGGGTCTTATAACGCGCATGAGAGAGTTCACTCTCATAGTTGGCAAATCCCCAAATAAACAATTGAGCTTTTGCTCGAGTTGGTAAATCCCCATATTTGAGCTTTCGCTCGATTTTTAGCAAATCCCCACATATATCATGAGCTTTCACTCGGTTGATAAATCCCCACATTTAACATCCAAAGATGTTAATCAACATATGCACATATGGTATGATTACGAATGCAACATTTCCATATCTCATCAACAATATCGCTCATCACCTTATCACACATAATTTGCATTCACTTTCCAATCTCACAATCATCAATAATTATAATAACAAAACACCAATGGTCAACATCCGTATTTCTTACACACAACACAAGTCATAATCACTCAATTCAATCTCAAATCAATCACATTACCTTATTCTTTTTCTTACGACATATAATTCAAACACACATACCAAGTAATACATAAACATCACATTAGCCATTCAAGTCCATACCATTCTCATAACACCATTTTTCAACAAGTTTAAGCTTAATTCATCTTTTACGAATTCAATTCAATCAACGTACGAACAACAACCATTCTCAACGTAATATTATCGAAAACGAGGCTAATACTACGTTTTGTAAGTGTTGAACACACTTAGCTGGGGCTCCAAGATTAAGCTCCTCACCTGCTCTCCGGTTCGGAGTCCCGAACTCAATACCTAGACGAATTACGAACCATATTAACCTCATTAATCACTCTACCTACCACATTGCAAGAATTCCCAATCACTCTCTACACTTCTAAGACCTTAAGATTCTCACTCCTCACTCAAAACTCACAATGTAAGCCAACCACACCTACCATTTTGATCCTTACATAAAACCCAATAAAACCCCATAAAAACCTGCTCAAATAGCAAACATTTTCCTTTAAAATTAGAACTTACCTCGCCAAACTCGTCCACAAACCCTATAGCTCATGTGGTTGGTGTTTTTGAAAAGAATGCATGAGTCTCTACGTGTTAGGAGTAAGATTTGAGGTTTGGGAGGGTGTCGAAAGGTGTTTTTTGTGTTAGATTTGAGGGAAATGAGTTAGAAGGGTTGAGTTCTCGGTATAACATTTTTCTCTCTCTTTGAAGGACAAAACACGTGTTTTAATTCAACCTCCAGACAGGCCAAATGGCCATGAGAAACGACCACATGGCTGTTCCCAGTGGCCGTCCTCACCTGACCTAGGAGCCAAACGGCCATGGAACAGGCTGCATGGCCATTGCCGGCCAATCCTCCGACATTTTCCATCGAATTCACATAATATTATCGTAGAATTTTTGGGGCGTTACAGTTCAGTTGTGAAGGCCAAGGCCATTCCATTGCCGTTATGGCTGCCAGAATTTCAATTAAAACGTGCGTTTTGTAGAAAAGAAGAGAGAGAGAAGGTTATATATCTGAAACCTAAACACTCGCACCTGATTTTCTCTCAAACTCAAGCACGAAAACAATCTTCCAAACCCTTCCAAACCTCAAACCTTACTTCCAATACATAGAAACTCGTGGATTTCATCCCAGAACATCACCCAAATGAGCTCTAGAGTTATTAGACGTGATTTCAACGAGGCATCCAATTTTAATGGAATGTACACATTTTTGAATGAGTTTTTTGTGGGGTTTTATGGGTTTTAGTGAGGTTTCTTATGGGGTTTTGAATGTGACCAAATTTTGTAAGAATGGTAGGGTTTCGGGTGATTTTAGGGTTAGGAAATTAGGGTTTTCGAGAGTAGAACATGGAAATGAGTTTGAATAGGGTTTAATACGCAAAATGTCGTTTGGTTATGTGTAGGAGGTAGTAATCGGTGCTCGGAGTAACGTTGAGCCAGGGACCGTGTTCGCGGATTTCCACGTAAGTGCCTTTCCACAGTTACTATTGATATGTTAGCTGTTATTTGGTTAATTGTATAATTTAAATGTTTCTTTTGGAATGTAATGGTGGAAGTACGACTTTGGAAAAATAAGATGCTTGAAAGTGATTATGTGGTATGTGTTGTTTGTTGAGTTATGGATTGTTGAATTGTTTGTGATTGATGGTAATATGTTGCCTATGGGCTTGAGCGATGTTGAATATGAGCATAACTAAATGGATTGATTCGGGTACACAAATTGGTTTGTTGCTTGGATTATGAATGGAATTGAGTATGGTGTGTATGGATGTGAGGAATGTGGTTTTGATCTTGAAAGTGTGTGTGTTTGATTCATGTGTTTAATGGCCAATTATTGTAATTATGTGTATGAAATGAATGTAAAAAGTATTAGGAGGGATGACTTATATGTTAAGTGTGAAATTTTAAGATTTTTTGTGTTCCAACAGGTGTGAACTCCCTAGGGAATGACCTCTGTGGCCGTTCACCTAGCCATTCCATATGTAAATGGTACTTTGTCAGGGGGAACGACCAGGGTGAAAGGCCATAAAGGCCATTCCCAAGGCCGTTCACCACTGTTTGGCAGCCTTAAATTGTATTCGTTTGAGATGTAAGTGATTTCCTTGATCTACCGAACGTATAGTGGTATAATATTGACTACAAATTGATGATTTACTGTAAACAATAAACCTAAGATTATGGAATTAGAAAGATTTATGATTTGCTTGGTTGTGACTATGGCCTGAGGGCATGTTATGATTTTTGGTGATAAAATGAATTATGAATGTTGTATGTTAGAGTTGAGGACAATTATGATTTCTTGGATTGCATTATGTAATTTATGAATGACGTGTTAAGTGTGGTATGAACATAAGCATAAAGCTTATAATGAAAATGTTTGAACTTTCAAATGTATATGAGTGTTCCTTATGATTTGGTGATTGTTTGGGCCGAGTTGGCCGTGTACGGTATATGTGTTATATAATTGAGAATGATGTGATGAATCATGTTTACTTTGTCATATGCACGATATGAATGTTCCTTATTGGTTATTTGATGAACTCTCTTTGAATTACATTTGGTGTAAGTTGGATTTTGCCACGAGTTGGCCATTATGAACATGTTGTGGTATGGATGATTTGTGGAACATTCATGAGCATGTGTTTTGAGAAAATTGAGGTGAAATTCATGGATTTGCATTCATGCATTAAGATACGGGAGCCTATGGCTCACATGTGATAAAATGGGGGATTAGGCCAATGTTTGTGAACACAAGAGCTTGACCCTTGGTGTTATGTTTATGTCGAGCGAGAGCTCGATGCGAGGCAAGGCCCAATGAATTATGATAAAAAAGGGGATTCGCCTAATTATGAGAAAAATTGGGGATTAGCCCAATTGTGATTTGATGCCAAGCCAGAGCTAGCTGCTGGGCCAGTCCCGATGATTTGATGCCGAGCGAGAGCTAATTATTGATGTCGGGCTAGACCCGGTGTTTTAGACCCTAGGGTACATATGTGTGGACAATGCATCAACATTTCAATTGGATTCATTATGCATACATGTTGATTTCCTCAATATGAATGTATGATGGTTATGATATGAAATTGACTTTTGATCGAGCACATGTGCGTTGATTTGGCTATGTGCATTGTGTTAAATTTTGTATGGTTATGCATCGTTGTGAATCGTGACCCGATGATTCGTGATTGAATGATATGTGCTCTTGAATGAGCTTGATGAATGAGAATGTGTTATATGTTTCATGCATAATTGTATACGTTGTAGCATTTGATGATGATTTGCTTTGATTGATGGCAATGTGAGGCTTATGTTTAAAAGAAAGTGATATGCGTTATTGTGGTTGAATGTAAAATTACATGACTTGATTGTGTTGTGATTAGATTTAAAAATGATCATTTACTAAATGGCTTGGATTGGGATGATACTAATGTGCATGATTGTAGTATGGTTGGTTTATGAACATGGATGAATCTAAGCAGTAAGATGACTCGATTGTGTTTTACTAATTTTATGTGAGATTTATGAATGTGGTTGTGACTGGATGTTGTATGATTGATTATACGAGATACTCTAAATGTTGTCTTGCGCGTGATAGGCTAATTGATGATTATGATTTGGATATAATTATAACTGTGTGGAGGTTAGGCCATGGAGGCCGAAGGTTCCCCTGTGCATTCATCATAACAACTATATTGATTCACTTACTGAGTATTTCTATATACTCACCTTTGTTTTGCTATGAATATGTGTGCAAAGTGACAGGTATCCGGGACGGGACGACTTTTTGGTAGGGCTAGCAGTGCGATACTTCGTGAAGGTCGAGCTCCTAGGGTTTGATTATGATTGTTCTGTATGCCACACAAATTGTATATATATAAGAATTATGAACATGACATGCAAACAATTTCCATTTGCTTCCACATTTGACTCTTAATGTGTATGATCAATTAGGTCTTTGAGAAATGAATTGAAACTTTAATATTAATGTTTTTCTCTCTTATTTCTACTGGTTTAAAAAAGAAAGAAAAAAATGGTCCAAAATTTAAGGTTTATTTAAAAAGAGTTTTGCAAAATTTGGCTTCCCAATTAATGTGCTTATTGACATTGCCTACAAATGATAAGTTCAGTTCATAAATGTTCTTAGGAACGGATATGTTTAATGTTTATAAGCTTGAAAGCTTAAAGAGATAAATTGATAAGAATGCTCATATGGGTAATATATTCTTATGAATATATTTTAGCTTAAATGATATGAATTTGTTTAATATAATTGATATTATTGATTAATATGATCATTTCTATGATGAGTTTGAATTGGCATGATGATTGTCTTCCTGCCTTATTATTTCATATGTGATATGAATTGATTAGTATGCTCACGTTGGCTATATGCCTTGTTGATATTAGATTGACTTATGGTTGGCATCTTAGTGATGTTAAAAGCATATGATTGCTTTATATGATTGATGATCATGTGATTGGTTGATTGAGCATACTTAATTATGATATTGAGAGTGGAAATTTGAATGCATGGTTTCATTCACGTGTTGCATTCATTGTGTGACACATTGGCCAAGATCCTAGGCTAGGCTTGAGGATTATTCTGAGAGAGATCTTGATGCCGGTATGGGACCAATGATATTCCGAGCTGGGTTCAATGCCGTACTGGGTACGATGCCGGTCTGGGATCGAGGGAAAATGAAAAGAGTAGAGAAGAAAAATAAAAAGAAAAGAGAAAGAAAGACCCTGAGGCATTCGCATATGTTTGCATAGTATTCATATGCACGTACTTGATTCGCATTCATAATTAGCATGATTAATGTATGCTTTGGGACTTATGATTGCTAATGGATTGGTTATGAGATATGATGAGTTATTGTGCTTATGGTTTTAATTGCGTATGTGTGTGCTTTCATATGGTTATGACTCTTCTGTGAGTTTACTTGCTTATTTGATTGTACATATAGTACATATGATATTCTGGAAATGTATTTGAAGCAAAGCACTTAATCAATACTCAATTGAAATGAAAATAGAGTCGAAAATGGAAAGTTAGTAGCTTAGAACGTCCATCGTGCTGACCAGCATGTCCTCGTGCTGGATATTGAATTTGGACAAATGTAACGAGCACAAGCCGTGCTCAACATGGCACAAGCCTTGGCAACTGGGAAAACAGAGATGAGCACGACCTCGTGTTCAGTGAGCACTCCCCGTGCTAACTGGGATTTCCTTTGCTCTTCATTTTAACAACAAAGTGTTTAGGACTTACTGAGTATATTTTATATACTCACCCCTGTATGTTGTTTTAATGTTGTGCAGGTTTAACAAGATTTCCACGAGGAGGATTTGAGCACGTATTTAGAAAATACGGATTGATTATAAAAGAGTTTCAAAGAAGTAAAATTGTTTTGACGAATTTCTTTTAAGTTTATTGTAACTTTTCATAACTCTTTTATTTCTTCCATATTCTTAAAAGATATTTGAAAATATTTAGAAATAAATGGATTTAATTTTGAGTCCCACAATTAGTGGTATCAGAGCAGGGATTAGATTCCCTTGGGATTGATACCTTATTTTTACGCATGTTTTGACAAAACAATGACTTGAGTTTTGAAAACCAAGAATGGTTTAAGAAAAATCTTTGTGCTTCGACCCATGGAATCCTCGTAATTGAGAAGGTATGTCTATTTAAGTGTAAGCTAAAGGTTCTTTGTGAAAGATATTTGAAGGCTGATGGCCAAAAATATGATTGATAAAGATGTTAATTGAAATGAACTTATATAGATGTACTTACATGTTGTGATTGGTTAGGTTAAATGCTATATGTTCTTAACCTAGATCGCTTTGCGAAAGGCAGCAAATGAGTCATGTACATAAAAGCTATGTAATATGATTAAATGAATATTCTTTGGCATAAAAATGATGACAAAATTCATGGATATTGCCGAGCAAAAACTCGAGAGAAAACTATCGGTCGAAACTTTTAACGAAATATCAGGGTGAAAGCTCTGAAAGAAAAAGACCCAAAACTTGTATGAGGTAATTCTGCAATTGCCTTCCACAATACATGTCAATACAGATGTATTCTTGATGTGGATAGTTAATGAAATAAGACTACCATAAAACAGTTAAGTGTGTATAACACACGATTACGATGAAATGGTTGAATTAAACCATAAGAACAAAAAAACTATATGTATATGATATGTTAAGGAATAGAACATATGAACATGATTATGGAAATGATAAGAAATGATTAAATGGTCATTTAATGGACCTAGTTTGACACCTAACACGACCTCGTGTCTGACAAATTGTCTTCATATTGAACTTAAACTATTGATTTTAGTGTATTGGCACACCTTCGTGTCAAACTTGTGCTAGACAAAGGATCTTGTGTCCAATAGCACGACGATTGCACTTAATCAAAACACCTTGTGAGAGTTGCACCAACTTGAATTGAACAAAAGTTATCATGTAATGAACAAAAATAAGAATGAAAACAATGAGGTGTCAAGTATTTAATTATGTTAAATAATAACAAAAGGAGAGAAAATATATATAACATCTTTTCTTACTATGGTTATGATATTTGTGCCACACATTGATGAGACTAGTGAAAAAGAAAAGTAACCTCATAAATGATATGACAAAGATATCAATGCTTATGTCAATGTAAGCTGTGTAAATGCACAACTTTGTGTAGAATGATTAACAGTTAAAGATACGGTAATGGTGTTTGTTAACATAAACAATTGTGAAAACACTAAAATATCAAATTGAGAAATGTCTTCCTAGAGATATAAACAAAAGAAAGAGAAGAACCATTTAAGGGAAATGATCTATAATGGATTGATACACGATGTTTTTGCATCATATTATGATAAATGTTTTTTTATGATGTTTTCATAAGATATTAAACGGAACGTAGTGTTCCAAAAACACAATGTGCGAGTGAGAAGTATAAGATAAAATGAAATGTGAAGTTAGATTGATGCTGCAGAGGTTATTGTCGTATAAAGAGAGTGTATGCAATAATGGAATACTGATATGATAAACTATTTGAGACTTTATATGTGATGTTGAACCATTGAGGTTTTCTATTGTTCGAATCTTTTCTTTATCGTAATGCCAAAAGTATACATTGGTTATAGAAATGATTGTTGGTTTCCTGTCTTTTCTTGATCAAGGTAGGACAATTCATTTATTCTTGTATTGTTTTCGTGTATACAAATGCATTTTCTTGTTACCTACTTTAGGTTGGCATTACGAATAGAGCAGAGATCATGAATATAGAGATATATGTGAGAGATAATTGAGCAAATGTTTGAGAGAGTGAAAACAAAAGAGAGTGTTTATTCGATAAATGAGTGTGCCGATGTTCGGCTGTGTATTTAAAGTGTTAATGATTGTTGAGATGTTGGTCTAAGGAAAGAGTGCAAGGAATGCATGACTTAATTCCTCTTGATTAGAAAATGAGTAATATGATGGAAAGATTGTACTTTGGTTTAATACATAATATGATGAAAAGATTGTACTTTGGTATGGAAGGAATAAGCTTGAATGAGGATTCTAATTTGTAAGTATTCCTATGCTTTCTAATGTTCGTGCATAAATTCAGGAAATCCAAAGTACTTATGAACTTAAATGCTTAAAGCAAAGTTATGAATATTATTTATGAAAAATGTTCATATGAAAGGATGTTCTTTTGAACATGTAAAGAGTTAAATGACGAATTCTTGCTTAAGTAAATGACTATTTATTTACGAAGGTTCAAATAGATATTATTATAATTATTATTGATTGTGTAGGATGCCTATGCTTCTACTTTTGTAAGTTAATGAAGAGATCATAAAAAGCTAGAAAGCTTAATGAGAATAAAGTACTAAAATGCTCATATGTAATATATGTTCTTATGAACATTAAAGCTTGATTATTCTTCTTGCGTGATTTGGTTATGAGCATGAATAAAATTGATAATACTTTATGAGAAAATGATATGTGGTTTGGTTTGATATGTTTATATGTTTTGAGCTAAGTGCTTTATGCCATACAAATCCTAAAGTACTAAGTGCCCATAATGAATGTTGTTTCTGTGTGAAATGTTAAGGCAATATTTTAGGTAGTTAAGAAACCTAATACAAACATTACTGTATGTTTGTATTGCCTTAAAAAAATTGAATTCAATATATTCTAAAACTCAGTACACCCATCATGCTGATTAGCATGCTCACGTGTTGCCAGGGATTCTGAAAATGAGTATGAGCACGAGGACTAGGTTAAATCAAAACTTTTTGTGTTCTAATTCAAATTTGAACAGAGTTAACCTCTGAATGCTCAAAAAATGTAAACGATTAAAGTGTACATAGTTTTAGAGCTATGTAATGAATGTTTTGAAGTAAATGCCACATATTAAAGTGTGATTTGATATTACCATGTGATAAGAATGTTGTGTAATGTTAGAGTGATTAAGATGGAGGAAAATGGTTAAAGCATATCATATATGAAATATATGCAAGTATAAATGTATAAATAAGCAAGTAAAATGATGTTTTACTATTGTTTTGGTATATTAGACATGTTGAATAAGTATATACACAGAAGGCATTGATGCTACTAAGTTGAGGGAGAAAACAGAAGAAAAATTTGGACAACAGAGGTGTAGCACGCCCTGTGCTCTTTATGGCACGACATCGTGCTGTCTGGCTATTTTTGTATGAGTACACCATCATGCTTAAGCAACACGACCTCATGTTGGCTGCACTTGTTTCTTGCACAACATATAAATGGGAATGTATAAAAAAAATATATGGAACTGAATTTTATTTCATAACGTACTTAATGCACATAAATGAACAGACGAGACTTATTGAGTTAATGTTTAGTCCTTTGCTTTGTGGTAGAAATTTTTTGTTGTTAGTATGGCATAAATACCACGTAATGAGGAAACTTGGTGGAAGATAACAGTGAGTTATAAGATGAATTGAGGTGTAGCAGATATATGAGTAGTTATGTATACTACTTACAATGATTTAGCATGAACAAGAAATGTCTTGGATTACTCTTCCTTTAAGATGAATATGATTAGTAATTGATTTATTTATGCTTCATTGGATATGATTCTTTGGAATGCAAGAATTGATGGGATTGAACTTGTCGAGACATTGACTCAGATGGTGAGAGTAACTCTGTGGAGAGAAAAGAATTACGTATGACATATAACCATTGAGGTTTTTGGTGGCTTATTTCTTTTCGTGAAGGTAGTGCCAGAGTATCAGTTAAATACAGAAGCAATTTTTGGTTTCCTACATAATTTCTTGACCAAGAACAAGACATATTCGTTTTGTCTTTCTTATACCTGTTTTGCATTCGTGCATTTCTTTTCATATGCGCAAAACCAATAGTTTTGTTATCTATCTTGGGCTGGCATTACACGATAGATAAGAATGATAATTAAAACGATAGTGTGAAGTTAAGAAGAGGAAGTTTAGGAAGAAAGTGTTTGAAAGCCAAATGAGTGTGATTTAGTTCAGACATTTGAATATCTATGTGGACAATGAATATATGATAATCATTATAATGAGGAGTATGAATTCATTACGCGAAACTCAAATTGTGAGAACAGAATTTGGACTTAGGATGTGGTGAGTTAGAATTCATATTCTTGATTATTTCATATAAGGTGAAAGTGAAAAGCATGATAGAACCTATATTAGGAGGTAATTCTAGTTGAGAGTGAAACTGGAATGTAATATACTTGTGAGAGGTAATAGCTTATGCTAGAGCATCCTCTTGTAGGCAATTTCAGTTGTGAAGGAAACTGGAATGTGAAAGTATAGCATATGTGCTAAGAGGGGGAGAATTGTAACGCCCTGAAAATAAAATAATTTGAATAATAAGCAAATGGAATTAAATTGAAAATGAATAAAAAATAAAAGGAATTAAGCATAATTTTTGCTTAATATATATATATATATATATTTGAGTGTGGTGAATATGTTGGCATGCTGAAAGAAGCACAATTTTTGCTTGAATTGATTTTGAGTTGTGCCATGAAAGGAGAATGAAGCACAAAGTGTGCTTGGCTTGCCAAACCGTACCATAAATAAGGAATTAAGCACGAACCATGCTTGGATGTATGTGGAGCGTTCCATGGAGAGAATTGGCACGAGACTTGCTTAAAATCAATTTAAATTGTTCTTGGGAATTGACGGCACGACAAGAGAAGCACGAGACGTGCTAAGTAAATGTGGATCTTGCTTTGGCAGAGCTAGCACTAGCAAATGGGCACAAACTGTGCCTAGTTTTAAGTGGGCAGTGCAATACTGTTTAAAACTAATGGATTCATTTTGAGGCTTGATTTTCTTATCGAAAATTGTAGAAAACTTAGAGAAAAACCGTAGAAACCCTAAAGAGCAATTGGAACTCGATTATTAGCTTGGATTAAAGGGTTTTAAGGAGAAAAGCTCTTGTGAAAGGTAAGCTTTGATTTTTTTTCAGTGTTTAACTAAATGGCTGTTCTATCGAAGATAAAAAAAAGGTTACATGAATTTGCAGGTTATGTGATGAATTAAGATGACCTCTATGTGGAATTTATAAACTCATTTTGATTGGAGGTTTAGTACCTTTATAAAATGAATGGATGTGTGGTAGTTTGGTAATTATGTATCTGTTTATGATTGAGAGTTAATTGGAATAGGTCATGAAAGAAAGGAGGATTGGAGCATGCATGGGATTTACTTTTCCTATCGAGTTTATGGAATTTAAAGAAGTTCAATACAGAGCTTGGATAAACTTTGGGTTATGTCGATTTCATAAAGTGAGGTAAGTGGGGTATAATTACTGTAAGTGTCCTTCACTTACTAAATGTATGCTTATACTTTTAAGTAATTAAGAATGAGTATATAATTAATGAAAGGTATGAAATTGTGGATTCTCAAGTAGTAAGAAAAAGGCTGTATGCTTGTACTTAAGCATGTATGGAATAAAAGACTTACAAAGTCTTGGATTGAATAGAATGATAATCAAATGTTATAACATATGATGTTATGTCTTAAAGAGACAAATTCATGTTTTGAAAGTACATAATCTAATTAATGTGCTTATTGACATTGCCTACAAATGATAAGTTCAGTACATAAATGTTCTTAGGAACGGATGTGTTTAATGTTTATAAGCTGGAAAGCTTAAAGAGATAAATTGATAAGAGTGCTCATATGGGTAATATATTATTAGGAATATAGTTTAGCTTAAATGTTATGGATTTGTTTAATATAATTGATATTATTGATGAATATGAGCATTTCTATAATGACTTTGAATTGGCATGATGATTGTCTTCTTGCTTTGTTATTTCATATGTGATATGAATTGATTAGTATGCTCACATTGGCTATATGCCTTGTTGATATTCGATTGACTTATGGTTAGCATCTTAGTGATGTCAAAAGCATGTGATTGCTTTATATGATTGATAATCATGTGATTGCTTAATTGAGCGTACTTAATTATGATATTGAGAGTGGAAATTTGAATGCATGATTTCATTCACATGTTGCATTCATTGTGTGACACATTGGCCAATATCCTACGCTGGGCTTGAGGATTATTCTAAGAGAGATCTCGATGTCGGTCTGTGATCGATGATATTTCGAGCTGGGCTCGATGCCGTACTGGGTATGTTGCCGGTCTGGGACCGAGGGAAAAATGAAAAGAAAAGAAAAGGAAAATGAAAAAAAAAATGAAAAGAAAAAAGAATGAAAGACCCAGAGGCATTCACATGTGTTTTCATAGCCTTCATATGCACGTACTTGATTCGCATTCATAATTAGCACGATTAATGTATGCTTTGTGACTTATGATTGCTAATTGATTGGTTATGAGATATGATGAGTTATTGTGCTTATGGTTTTAATTGAGTATGTGTGTGCTTTCATATGATTATGACTCTTGTGTGAGTTTTGTGACCCCCAAATTCAAATATCACTTACGTATTCTTTTCCAATCCCGTCAAGTGATACTCAAATTTGGAAATCAAGTTTTGTTATAAATTAATTTGAGTCAAGTATAAAGGAGATAAGATTGGGAGAAATAAGATTGAACTCATCTTTTATAAATACACACATTTCATTTCACCAAAACATTTACAAAAGTTTGCGAAGGCCTGGGCCCATTACAATAAGAGGTTACAAAATGATTCAGGTTAGGAAAGAAAAAGAACCGAAAAGATCCTATTTCAATCATAACCTGACAAAATACAAGTAATGCACTCTATATGATCTGTCATGTACAAAAATAAACATTTCCTACACATTGTATCGCCTACCTCAATTTCTCTCACAGCAAGTCCTAAACTGAGCAGCAGTGTACTACCTTCGCGTCCAAAATGTACCCTCCTTGAGTTCCTGCCGCGCGTGGCAGGCATAAAAGGCGTTAGTTATGACATTTAGTAAGCAAAACAACCAAAATGGTGAACTCTCATGCATTTGTATGTTTAGCCATAATGTAAAGCCATATTTGATAAATTCTATTTCCACACCAAGTAAGTAAATAGTCAAACACACACACAAGTCATTGTATTCAATAAACCCTCAAACCATCAAATTTTTAGTGTGATGAATAGTATCGAACGGTTTGGCTAAACCGTTCTTCAAACCGTTTGGTCATTCTGTCCAGATATCAAATCCAAACGGTTTTGGGGAACGGTTTGGCTAGACCGTTCGTCAAACTATTTGGTTGTTCTGGATTGTGCAAAACTTGAAACAGGTTGAGGAATGGTTTGGCTAAACCGTTCTTCAAACCGTTTGGCCACACTGGAATGTAAAAAAAATCAGAACGGGTTGGGGAATGAGCTGGCTAAACCGTTCTCCAAACCGTTTGTGTTCCCTGGATTGTAAAATTTGTCAAAACGGTTTGGGAAACGGTATGAGCAAACTGTTTCTCAAACTGTTCGGGTCCCCTGTATCCAGAATTTTAGCACTTTTGCACTTGATCGTTCATCCTATATTCATCAACACCAACATTCAGAAACAACATTTCACATATCAATTCATGCAATTCCAATCCAAATTTTACCAGCATAAACAAGTTTATCTAACAACCAAGTTTCGCAATCCAACCAGACATTATGCACTCGAGTTAACAACATGTGTTAATCATCAACAACTCACAACCCATTCAATATATCCGATAAATCCATACCAAATCAAATCAATAAATCATATAAGCATAACAAACCGCAAATGTGAAATCATGATGAACCCAGAATGCATGTTGTCTAATGCATCAACTAGTATGATCACTCATACCCCCAATTTATTTTTGTCATTAGGGCCCTTACTTGGCCATCTCATATGACGTTTGCAAACGGGCCTTGTCGGCCGGGAGTTTAGGTTACAGTTACTATGGTCCATAGATTTTTCTGCCATTATAGGCTTGTTTAACGCCCCTATAGGCCGACACAATCAAACACTAAAATGTGAAACGAGTTTCCACTGTGCTGCAGTAACGTATGTTTTATATATGACTGCAATTACTCTCCCAAGAGCCGGTAACCCTCCCTCATCTGAAATTCATGCTCCCAAGAGCATTTCACTTTAATTAGATACTCCTAATGAGCCCCAAACGCATAAATGATGTGAGAATGATCAAATAGCACATCCATGCATGTCCGTGCCATGCTAAATCATGAAGTATGGATCACAACACAACATTATCACAAACCACAACATCGCTTCACAAATTTATATCCAACAACAACACATGTTCCAGCCAGACACATAGCATACCAAAACACACCAATCCACAACAATCTACTTTTACACCACACCAACAATTTAAGTACATACCAACTCATAGTCCTCCATCCAATAACCACACATATAACTTCATATTGCATAACACTTAACCAATCAAATCACACATTTCACATGCAAGAAACATACAAGCAAAAGAAGTTGCGCTCGCATTGCTTACCTTACAAAACACGCCTAAGGCTCTGGCCTGGAACTCCCCTCTCTGCGATTTTGACCTCCTAATGAACAGTTCATAATTCATATTAATTATTTAATATCAATGCTATACAAAGCAATAATTAAACGATAATCTTATATTTATATATTTCGGCGGTTATATTCCTTTCCTATCCTTGTAATTCCCAAGAATCCTAATTAATTCCTTTCCCCCTCTTTTCACCAAACTCATTTAATGCTTCTAACTACTTTCCTTGAATATGTTACACAACTCTAACCCCTCACACTTCCATTAATACCATATCCCACACTCTTCTTATTAAAGCCATACACCAATTCCATAGTCTTATATACTTTCTCTCTCCTCAACCAACAATAATTCAAATTGATAATTCAATTTACCTCAACAAGGCTCAAGGTTTCTTACCTAAACCACATAACATAAAATCGGACCCAAGGTTGAAAAACCCAATCACGTCACTATTTACCCTTGATGTTCTAACCTCAATTTCGGTCACCTAAAACAGGTATAAACACCAAAAATAGCTATCGGAGGTTAGTAAACATACTAAGCTTTCCGACGAGCCATTTTACGCTCAAATCGGAGCTTAAATAACATAGTTTTAAGGCTGAAAACTATGATTAAGGGTGAAAAACGGGATTTGCACAAATCATGGAAGAAATCTTACTGCAACTCGATCCTGGATCGACCCTGAACCTTTATGACACTAGGATTTCACGAAGAATGACACTCCTAGGGTTTCCTTCGAGTTAGAGAGAGAGTATGGAGGAAGAGAGAGAGAGAGTATTAATGGTGTAGAGAGAGAGAGCTAGAGAGATGTATATAAAAGTTGATTTTAGGACGGTTTTGCCCTTGGGCACTATTGGTTACCTTTCCTTCGGTTTTCTATTTCCCCGGTGATCTAAACACCCTAACATTTTTATAATTCATAAATCTTCATTTCCTCCACCCAACTATTATTTAATTAAGTTGCGAAAAATTTCTTCATATTTTTAGTAAATATTTTATTTAAAGTTTAAAATAATGTAAAATGGAGGGCGTTACAGCTCTCCCCCCTTTAAAAGAATTTCGTCCCCTAAATTAAATCATACCTGAGTTTGGAAATAATTGAGGATAGCATTTACGCATTTCCTCTTCCAGTTGCCAAGTTGCTTCCTTCAGAGAGTGAAAACTCCATTTGACCTTCACCCTTGGAATTTCTTTCGTTTTGAGCCGACAAACCATTCGATCTAAAATCTCTACAGGTTCCTCCGCATACGTCAGATCTTCTGATATTTGCATGTTAGGATTCTCAATCATGTGGCTCGAATCCGACCGATACCGCCTCAACATACTTACATGAAAAACATCATGTAATATGGACAATTTGTCGGGTAATTTGAGTTGATATGCCAAAGGTCCTACCCTTTTCACGATCTCGTAAGGGCCTATAAACCTCAAACTTAACTTTCCGCTTCTCCCAAATCTCAGAACTCCTCTCCAGGGTGACACTTTCAGAAAAACTTTGTCTCCCACTTCATAGGTCATCTCCTGTCTATGTTGATTAGCATAAATTTTCTGTAGATCCTGGGCAGCCTTCATACACTTCTGAATTATTTTCACTTTTTCTACAGTCTGCTGCACCAATTATGGTTCCTCAATCTGTCTTAGACCTTCCACATCCCAAAACACTGGGCTTCGAAACTTTCTGTCATACAGAGCTTCATATGGTGCCATTCCGATGCTAGAATGAGAACTATTGTTGTAGGCGAACTCTATAAGTGGCAAATGGTCATCCCAGTTACCTCTGAATTGTAAAATACAGGCTCTCATCATGTCTTACAGAGTCTGTATCGTCCGTTCAGACTGACCATCATTCTGGGGATGAAAATTTGTGCTGAAACTAAACTTGGTTCCCATTGCTTCTTGAAAACTTCTCCAAAATCTGGAGGTAAACCGAGGATCTCGGTCAGAAACAATTGAGATAGGCACTCCATACAGCCTAACTACTTCTGCCACGTACTTTTCTGCCAACCTATCCAGAGAGTCATCTTGTCTGACTGCTAGAAAATGTACAGATTTTGTGAGTTGATCCACTATAACCCACACGAAATCACTTTTTCTGAACGTTCTGGGCAATCCCATGACAAAATCCATTGTCACATGGTCCCATTTCCACCCTGGAATAGCCAAAGAACGAAGCTTTCCACCTGGAGCCTGATGTTCTGCTTTAATTTGTTGGCAGCTCAGACACTTCGCTACAAATTCGGCAACTTCCTTTTTCATACTAGGCCACCAATACAATGGTTTTAGATCCCTGTACATTTTAGTACTACCCGGATGCACAGAATTTGTCGAGGCGTGCGCTTCTTGTAAAATTTCCTCTTTCACATCTGGAAGGTTAGGTACACATAATCTCTCTCCATGGTAGAGAATACCCTAAGAATCAAGTACATATGGCGTTTCTTTACCTGGTTCTACCTTCTTCCGAGCATCAACCAATTTACTATCCTCCATCTGACGCTCTTTAATCTGGTCCAGAATAATCGACCTCACCGATATATTCGCTAACAACCCTTCCTCAATGACTTGCAACTCGAACCTCAATTCTCTCATTGCGAACAATGATTCCACTTTGTAAGCAATGGCATCACCCTTTTCTTGGGATTTCCTGCTAAGTGCATTAGCTACAATATTCGCCTTTCCAGGGTGGTATTCTATCGAGCAGTCATAATCTTTTAACAACTCAATCCACCTCCTCTGCCTAAGATTCAATTCTTTTTAGGTGGTAATATACTTCAAACTCTTGTGGTCTGTGAAAATTTTGAAGGCTTCTCCGTAGAGATAGTGCGTCCAAGTTTTCAAAGCATGAATAATTGCTGCAAGCTCCAAATCATGTGTCGGATAGTTCAACTCGTGCAGCCTTAACTGCCTGGAAGTATAAGCAACAACGTTCCCATTTTGCATCAGTACACCACCCAATCCCACTCCTGAAGCGTTAGTGTATACAACAAACTCTCTGTCCTCTGACAATAGAGTCAACACTGTGGCTTCTGTCAACCTCTTCTTAATTTCTTCAAAGCTACTTTGACACTTGTAACTCCATTCATATTTAGAATTTTTCCTTAGCAAGCTGGTTAGTGGTTTTGGAAAAATAGAAAAATCTTGAATGAATCGCCTATAGTAGCCTCCTAACCCAAGGAAACTTCGAATTTCAGTCACATTCTTAGGCACCTTCCATTCTTCCAACTCTTTAACTATGGATGGATCAGGCTAAACACCTTGCCCTAAAATAACATGACCTAAGAATGCCACCTCATCCAACTGGAATTCACACTTAGAAAATTTGGCGTACATCTGTTTCTCTCTCAACAGTTGCAGTGTCTTCGTCAGATGCTCCTCATACTCCACTCGACTCATTGAATAAATAAGGATGTCATCAATAAAAACTACGAAAAAAGTATCTAAGTGGGGTTGAAATATTTTGTTCATGAGGGCCATGAACGCTGCTGGCGGATTGGTTAGTTCGAAATGCATTACCGTACATTCAAAATGGCCATACCTTGTTTGGAATGCTGTCTTTGGTATTGACTTATCTTCCATTCGCAACTGCCAATACCCCGACCTTAAGTCGATTTTTGAAAACACAACTGCCCCTTTCAGCTGATCCAGTAGATCATCAATCCTAGGCAAGAAATATTTGTTCTGTGGAACTAATTTACATAAAAACCAATTTCCTGATCAATCACAGAGGAGAGAGAAAATAAAAGATATATACACGCTGTATAAATCAAAACACTGGCCCAAATCTGTTTTCATTCGTAAAACAAAACACAAGCGGAAGCAAAATAGTTTGAAAACATTCAAACTAAAAA
>CANYCX010244049.1:0-10095 GCA_948193385.1 Breynia disticha f. nivosa | reverse complement strand
CAGAGGATTTAACGTATAAGGAAGAGCCTGTAGAGATTCTAGATCGAATGATCCGCAAGCTGAGGACGAAAGAAATCCCGATGGTAAAAGTTAAATGGAGTTTTCATTCTCCGAAAGAAGCAACCTGGGAAGTGGAAGAGGAAATGCGCAGACGTTATCCTCAATTATTTCCAGACTCAGGTACGATTTAAATTTTGAGGACGAAATTTTCCTAAGGGGTAGAGCTGTAACATCCCAAAATTTATGAAAATACAGAAAAAAATACATATAAAGCTACGCACATTAGAAAATTTCGGATATTATATATGATATTTTGTTATAATATTTTATATAATATTTCTTTTAATTTTTAAATATTTTTTTTAATTATAACCAAATATCTCAAACGACGTGGACACCAAATTTTGGCGTCCGTCCACGTGGACGCGAAATTTCGGCGTCCACGTGGACGCGAAATTTCGGCGTCAAGCGTTTTCACGTCCAAATTTAGTGTCCAAAAATTGGACGCTAATTTCACTTAGCGTCCAGATATTTGCATTTAGCGTCCAAAATTTTGGACGCTAAATGCACGATTTTTTGTAGTGTAATACACTACCGCAGCACAACCTATGTACAACCCTATTAAATCAACTATACTAACAGTGGCAATTTAAACATCCTCAGCATAGAGTCGTGTGCAAGCCATGCAAACTAGTATACATTCCATTTTTATCATTCAATTCATTTAAGTTATGCAATCACATAATAATCAACATCCAACAAACATAGAGAGATAGAGAGATCATAAATAAAGTCTCGTATGGCTAACTCAAAGAAAGGCAATGTGCCCTTGTCTACAAGAGTTATACGAAGTAGTAATAACTCTCCATTTATTTGAAGAGATAGAGAGATCATAAATAAAGTCTCATATGTTTATGTTATAGGACCTATCATGAATGTTGTATTAAGTACTTTATTGGATGTGGCTTATGCATTTAAAAGGATTAAAGATCTTTTCTTAGTAGAAAAGTGAAAAGAAGGTCTATTTATAAAAGGATATGGATGTTTCTTGTTCATTTGAGAACAAATTTTGATTGCAAAAAAATAGGTACATTAATTTTTAAGAGTATTAACTCTAAACAATGTTGTAATGCCTATTCTACATAGTCCAAGTATATTACAGCAAGAGTGGTTGTTAAGATGTGGTTTGGTAAAAGTTCATAAGCTAAGTTAGAAATTTTCCCATGCATCCTAGACACAATAAAGTTCTTATGTGACAGTAATGAGGCCAATGAACAAGCTCTCTTGGCCACAATAAACACATCCTTAGTTTATATCATATGATTAAAGTGATCATCAAGAGAGGAGTTATTAAAGATAAATAAAGAGAAATGAAGATAATGTAGCCAATAAGCTAACTAAAGTTATTAGAAAGTCTTAAGCTTAGGAAGTATGTTCAGATAATTGGTTTTAGGTTTATGTCTGATTGGAACTAAGGGATAGTTGGAGATTGTTATTGTGAATCCTAATTCCAATGCAGTTATCTCATAAAAAACTACCTTATCATTATAAGAGAATGATAAAGATAAGGAAATAATTTTTATCAGTCTGTATTCTTGTGCACAATGAACTGATAAAATCATCCATGATATTAGTCCTATTTAATTATTAGTGTACGACATTGGATAGTGATTCAAGTGAATATAAAAGGATAACATCTAAACATCCCTAGTTAATCATTGACAATTAGAATTGTAATAAACTAAACTAAAATGTGTTTCTGTGAGATAATTGTGTTTCATCAATCATAAAGCATAGAAAAAATATATTTATTATATGGAGAATGTATTGGATCAATAAGCTTAAATGAGAATGTTACATGGTAGATAAAAAATCATAAACACTCTCATAGTGGTGCTTGTATTGGCAACTTTAGACCAAAAGTCTTTAAGTAACTTAGGTGGGTTTTGATATGCTTTAACACATGCCTAATAAATATAGATGTGATTGGGTATATTATAGTCCATGTTGAAGTGCCATAAAGAAGTGAATGGATTGCCACTTTAAAAAGAGAGATGATATCACTAACCACTTAATATGTAAACTATGTAGCGTCTGGACAAACCAAGATGACTAATAGTTCAAATCAATAATCTATTTTTTTTAGTGTCACAAATGAGATGAAGAAATTGACAATATGAAATAAGGATGACTTATCTCATGCCTTATACTATCATGATATCAAAAGTACAAAAGATCATATAAGACCACTAGGTAAAAAATTAACTGTTATTAATTTCAATTACTTTAGTCATTATTAAGCATGCAAAATGTTAATAAATTTTTTGGACTTTTATAAGTCAATCCCAAGGATAAATATGCCTACAGGATTACACACCTTGAGTTTTTAGGCCCAGAGACTATACAGTAATTTTTTATCGAAAAATTCTAAGACAAAAATGGTATTGAATAGTATGAGACATCATCATCATTTTATTGAGCCTGATATCACAATCATAACCAAAATATATTTTTTGTAAAGTTACAAATATGAAAACACACAGACATGTATTGCTTGTACTGGTGGATTTTGGTCAGCTGTCTTAAAATGGGCTATTGGGCTAGATATCTAGAATCATTGTTAGTTTAAGCCATAAGTCCAATATAGATATCTTATATAAACTTGCTTATCATCATTTGTGGATGATAAAGATGGGAAAATACATTCTTTCATTCTTAATTTGTGTTACATAAAGAATAGATAGAATGATTCATGATGTTAGTCCTATTTAATTATCAGTGTAAGGAAGCGGATAGTGAAAAATGCTAATAAAGAATAACATATACACATCTCTAGTTGATCATTGACAATGGGAGTTACAATAAGCTAAAACTAGCATGTTAATCTGTGAGATGATTGTGTTTCACCAATCATGGAGCATGGATGACATAAATACATTGGATAAAAAATGTACTGAATTAATCCACTCAAATGAAAATGTTACATGGTTAGAAAAAGTTGTAAATATTTTATATGTGGTGCTTATACAGGAATCCTAGTGTGGATTATAGTATTTTTTGACATATGCCTAACAAAGCTTGTAACAAGGTTGCAAATATATATATGATTGGGTATGCTACAATCCATGCTAAAGTGACCATAAAGAAGTGAAGAGATTGTCACTCCCAAAGCAGAGATGATATCACCGACCACTTAATTTGTGAATTGAGTAGTGTTTGGCCAAATTCATGTTTATTGATTTTCTAAATGAATAATATACTTTTATGTTAGTTTCACAAAAGAGATTAAGGAAGTAAAGTCTTTAATGAGGTTAATTAACCCATGCCTTATACTGTCATGATATCAAAGTGCAAAGGATCATATAAGGCTGCTAGGTAGAAAATTTAAAAATTATTAAATTCTAGTTATTTAGGTTATTATTTAACCTATAAGAGGTAAATAATATTAATTTAACTTTATAAGTTCAAACCAAGAACAAACGAGCTTAGAAGATTGTATACAAATTACAATATCAAAGGCTGGGGATTTCTACAACGAAAAAATTTTCAAAAATAAAATTATGGCATTTACAAAAAGAAAACTTTCAAAAATTCCACAATAGGTGCCAATATATTTTATTAAGTATAGAACATAAAATATACAATAAAAATCATGCACATTATTTTTTTATGATTTTAATTAAATTAATACGTGAGAAAAATAAATTTAGAAACTTTAGGGAGGAATTATCAATTATGGATAATGTCTTATCCTTATCCGAAAGTGAGGAAAGATAAAAGAGAAGTTGTCTAAATTAAGACAAGAGTTTCCTAAATTAATTTCTTTTTATTTTTCTCTTATCATGTCGTGTACATCTTCCTCAAATTGAAGAATTTGATTTTTGATAGAATTCTAGGGAGGAATAAAAATCCTAATGCATGTAAGTTAACATAATCCAACTAATTTAAATTTATTTGATCTTAATTCAATCTCTAAAAACCCTACAACTTGGTGACCAAGTAATTGAGTCTATAAACAGACTCCCTTGGGCTAAAAAATGACACAACACTCTTCTACCAAAATTCTCAAGTCCTAAAACACTTAGAGAATTCTTCATTCTAAGTTGTAAGAATCAAAGACTAAGAAAAAGAGACTTAACCCTTATTGTCGTGAAGGCATGTGTGTGAGACTATAGGAGAGTCATTCAAGGGTATTCCCTCATCCTCAACACTTAAAGATCATATGAATTGCATAATGAAAAGAGATAAATTTTCTTTTCTAAAATCTTTAATGCTTATGGAATTCAATTTTAGGATATGGCTAAACTAGAAAATTTTTATTTACTCCACATTAGAGGTTTTACTTAGGAACCAATAATTCCTAACACTAGTGACCAAAGCTTAGATATTGCATTGGTGTGTTATGTCATTCTCAGTCTATTGGGTTAGACCTCACATCCATACCACAAGTATACTTTTGTAAATTTAAAATATGAAATACATAGACATACTAATGGGGTACTGGCTAGTTTTGGGCTTGCCACCTAACTCTACTGAGCCAAACACTTGGATAAGATTCTAAAAAACCATGAGCTATTTTTTATAGTCAGAATAAGGTTTCTTCAATCATGTTCCTATCTTGTCTGGGTTATCCTATTTGTACAGGACTAATTTTCTACCTTGTAGGTTCTTAAAGAGATTTAGAAAATAAAGTAGTCATCCTCTCGAATGTAATCCAAGTGTGTGTGAAGGTAGAGGGAAGTCACTTAAAGGTAATCCAAATTTCTCACCAATAAAAGACAAATAATTTTTTAGAAAAATTAAGAGGTAAAATTTTTCTTAACCTTATTCCACAATAATATGGTTATTGATAATTATGTTGCATGGTTAACCAAAATTTTGAATCCACTATGTTATGTTTAACCTTAGGATAGAAAATTCCCTAAAATGTACTTGATTGGATGTCGCTCACGCACTAAGAATAACCGGTCGCTTCAATAGGGTTCAGGTGCTAAGGACTAAACCACTATTAAAGGGATCCTTAAGTACCTTAGAAGGACTAAAGATCTCTTCTTTGTCTATAATACAGAAGAGGAGCTATCCATGAATGGATATATAGATACTTCTTTCTCACTACTTAAGAACAAATATCGATCAACATTGGGATGTGTTTACACTACATGGAGTTGCTATGAGTTTCAAAAACTTTAAGAAAAATATTGCAAGGTCGATTCTATTAAAGGAGTCTGAGTATTATTGTAGTGAAAGAGGCTGTAAAACAAATTTTTTGGTCAAAAACATTCATAACTATGTTAGGAATTGTCCCAAACATCCTAAACATAGTAGAGCTCTTATATGATAATAACGGGCCACTACATAGGCTAAGGATCTCCAATCACACCAAACATATACTTGGTTTATAACATAGACAATCAAGAGTGGTGATGGCAAAGATAAGTAAGGTGGCAAGTGAAGATAATGTAGTTAATCCTTTTACCAAGGCATTGGCAATACCTAAGAATGAGAAGCATTTAGGGTAGTCAGTCTCATGTTTATGTATGATTAGGATTAAGCGCTAATATGAGATTGTAAGTGCCAGCCCTATTCTCCAATATAAAGTCTTATATAAACTTTTTTATTATTTTGAGAGACTAATAAAGATAAGGAAATTAATTTTATCTATTTATATTCTTGTGAACATAAAGTTGATAAAATAGTCTATGATGTTGGTGCTGTTTATATTATCAAGTTAAGGCACTTGATAGTGATTCACTTGAACTTAAGAACAATATTTTAAACATCCTTAATAGATCATTTGAAATGGGTATTGCAATGAACCAAGACTAGTATATGTTTCTATAATATGATTGTTTTCATTAATCATGGAGCATAGAAGGCATATATACACCATATAGAAGATGTATTAGATCAATCTGCTTAATGATAATGTTACATGTAGACAAAAATTCACAAGAATTCTTATAATGGTGCTTATATTAATATCTTAAGACTTGAAGTCTTTATGTGACTTAGGTGGATTATGATATACTTTGACATATGCCTAATATACTTTGACATATGCCTAACATGACTTGTAACTATTTTTTAAATACTGATATGATTGGGTATACTATAATCCATGCTAGAGGACTAGAAAGAAATGAAGGGATTGTCACTCTTAAAAGAGAGATGATATCACTAGTCAATTGATATGTGAACTGTAAGTATTTGGCCAAACCTAGATTGATTGATAGCTCAAATCAACAATCTTCTTATTTGGCATCATAAATAAGATCAAGAAATTGACAGTGTAAAAGAATGATGACTTGTTTTTCGCCTTATACTATTATTATATCAAAGTGCAAAGGATTGTGTAAGACTACAAGCAAAAAAAATTAACTGTTATTGAATTATATTTACTTTGGTCATTATTTAACTTACAGAAGGTTAGTAATGTTGATTGGACTTATATACCAGTCCCAAATACAAGGGTTCTTATGGGACCATACACTAAAATACTTGTTCAAAGGTTGTCTTATCTCCCACATAGCCTTTGTAAGCATTATCCACCAATGTTTGGTTGCCTAAAGACAACCCTTCGTAAAAGAATTGAGTGAACAAAGCCAAAGGGAATTGGTGATGTGGACATTGCGTGAGGAACATCTTGAACCATTCCCACGCCTCATGGAAGGCTTTGCCATCAAGTTGTGTGAATGTTCATATCTTTCTCCTTAGGTCGATGGTCTTCTAAGGTGAGTAATACTTAGCCATGAATTTGTTATACACCTCATCCCATGTCCATAAAGAGCCCTCCGGTAGGTTGATTAACCAAGCCTTTGCCCTATCCTTCAAAGTATAAGGAAAGCACCTCAATCTCAACTCATCCTCATTCAATCCATGAAGGGGAAAGGTCTGAAGCGTCGCATAAAATTCCCAGAAGAAAGATAGTGAATCCTCCGATGCTAATCTATGGAAGGAAGGAAGCATGTTGAAATGAACTCCTTCAACTCATAATTCCTTGCAACTGGACTTAACAAAATACAAGAAGGTGACACTCCTATTACCGATCTTTGAATATCCCTCCAAGCACATCTAGAGGAATGTCCAATCCATCCATGAGGCGGCGGAGCTTGTCTCATATCCGCCCCATTATCAACATTTTGGCCACTGTCATTACTATTCCCATTCCGTCTCAACAACGTGGGATCCATGCACATTTCATTAGGGACTCCACCCTCTGGTGCACGGTTCCCCTCATCAAAACCTTGTTGTTGTTCCATATTCTTATTCATATGCCTCCTTGCTGAAATGACCCTTTCAATTTTCATATAGTAGTTGACAAGTTCTTCTGAATGATTGTGACATCGGAGAAGCATAAACAAAACTAAAATCTACAAAAAGAAGAAACTAACAACAAGAAGATGTTAGAAAAACAAAAAACACGAAATCAAACTAAATACATCGTTCCCCAGCAACGGCACCGAAAACATGACCGGTGTCTAGCAAGCGTACTAGGCCGGTGTAGTTTTACCACGGAAGTATGCTTCCCGATATCGATTCTCTCGAGGAAAGATGTACCTTAATTGATTCGGTCCTAAACATAAAATAAAAACAAGCAATAAACATGAAAATTTGTTGGTTTTAGGTAGTTGAACTAAAAAGCAAATAGAGATAAAATCTGGAAACAATAAGTAAGAGTGTCGGGCTTTCCTAGACTTCAATAGATCCACACTTGGTTACTAGAATGGATTGAGGCTAATGTTGGTGTTCTCACGCTATCATCAATTAAGAGTTCCTTTCGGGATGCCCAAAATTGCGTCCTTAAACCTAGATAATGTTCTACTTTCGTGATACATTAGACTAGGCAAGGCCATTTGGTCACATAGGCATTTGATCGAACACTTTAGTACCAATTGGTATATTTCTATCCAATTAATCCTAACACTATTTGACTAGCCTTCTTATCCCTCGGCTTTCGCAATTTCGTGACAAGAATACTAAATTTGAATGATAAGACAAATTTGAAATCAAATATTCTAAGCTAGCTTTGGATTAACTAAGGTGCAATGGGACCTAATCCTAGCCTATCACTACTATGGATCATTCATATGCATTTAATCAATTACTTCCCTCTTTCTATCGCAATCACAATAGGTACTCTTCAAGCAATCAATCACAAAATGTCTAAACTATCATTCATCCATAAACCCAATCAAATAATCAACATTCAAGCAAAGATAAATCCATTCAAACACAAACCTCAAAATGCATTAAGTAAACCAAGTATAGAATTTATTTATATCTTAGGAAAAATCCAACAAATGTTTAGCCTAACATGGCTAACACTAAACACAAAGAAGATAAATAAAGGAGACATAACCATGAGCAAAAGAAGAAAAGAAAACCCTTGAAAGCTCCCTCCTTTCCTCCAAGAAATCTCCAACCAAAAAAAATCCCCCTCTAAAACTCCTTTTATAGCCTCCTTTCAGCCCCTTGAAAAATGTCCAAAGCGCCCCGATTTAACCCATTCATTTTAAGGACATTTTGGGCCATTTTTTATGAACCACATTTTTCATCAACAGAGTCACGTTCATGACACAAATGAGTAATGTTTGTGACATAGGTTCTGCCCAATTTTGCTCCAATCTTTAGCACCATTTTAGCCTTCAGAGTGTGAGTCACATTTGTGACTCTGCTGAGTCATGTTCGTGGCTCACTTTCTGTCCAAGAAATGCAACAAAAAAATGAGTCACGTTTGGCTTCTGATTTATGGTTCAACAAGTCACAAACGTGATTTGTAATCTGCCCAAGATTTGGATGCACAGATGAGTCACGTTTTGAGCTCCATTCGAGGTTCAAGTGAGCCACATTCGTGGTTGGATTTCTCGACCGATTTTCAGTTGACTTCCTTGAGTCACAAATGCCATTTTTTCCTTCCAGAACGTGATCATGGTGAGTCACGTTCGTGACTCACTTTCTGCCCAACATTTTGTTTCATGATTCAAACCCCACTCGAGTCCATTTGAGTCCTTTGTTCATGACTTCGAGGTTCCACATTCATGATCACTCTTTTGGTCATATTTTGGTCATAATCTTGAATCCCAATCCAAGCTTAAAGACTCGTGAATTTTCACTACAAAATGGCCTTGCTCGATGTGCCTTCTTTTTTCATCAAAACATAGTAAGATTTTCACATTCCTTAATTGCGCCTAGATAAAACCAAAACAACCATAAGCTTATAAAATCACATGGTTTATCTACTAAAATGAAATGAAAATCAACTAGAATTAAATGGAATAAATGTGTATATTTGTCCCTATCAATCGCCTCCTAGGGAGGTTGATTTCCACATTGAGACTATACCTGGAGCGGCCCATGTCTCCATTGCTCTTTATCGTATGACATCGATAGAACTAAGAGAGTTCAAGAAGCAGTTGGAAGAATTACTGTAAAAGGGGTTTATTAGGTCGAGTGTATCACTGTGAGGAGCTCCAGTTCTCTTTGTTAAAAAGAAGGATGGGAGCATGGGGTTGTGCATAGATTACGAACAGCTTAACCTCTGGACAGTGAAAAACAAGTATCCTTTACTGAGGATTGATGATCTCCTAGATCAGTTGCGTGGAGCAACGGTATTCTCAAAAATTGAATTAAGATCAGGCTATTGGCAGCTAAAAGTCAAAGAATCCTCGATTTTGAAGACAACTTTCTGGATCAGGTACATACACCTTGAGTTCACAGTCATGCTTTTCGGACTCACTAATGCATCGGTCGCCTTCATGACGATGATGAGTCAAATATTCCAACCCTATATGGACCATTTCGTGGTGGTATTTATAGAGGATGTATTAATCTATTCTAAAGATAGGGAGGAACATAGGGAGAATCTGAGGGTTGCCCTGCGAACCCTAAGAGACAAATAGTTCTATGCCAAATTTAGCAAGTGCAAATTTTGTGTGGACGAGGTGGTATTCTTGGGACATGTGATATCACATCATGGAGTCCAACTGGATACCTCAAAGATAAAAGCAGTGAAGGAGTGGGAGCCTCCTAAGAATGCAACTGAGATCCATAGTTTTCTGGGGTTAGCTGGGTACTATCAGAGATTTATCTAGAATT
>CANYCX010243936.1:0-16395 GCA_948193385.1 Breynia disticha f. nivosa | reverse complement strand
TCATTTCAGTGACTTTGATGAACAAAAGTGAATTTAATGAACAAAAGTGAACTCTTTAATGACTTTCTACGCAATTAACCCAAATAGGAGCATGTTGAAAACAATTATTCTTGATTTAAAAAAAAAAGCAATTATTCTTTCGGTCATTTACAAAATCATGATTATTTGTTATTCTGTTCAAATTCTCCATCACCATTCTTTGTTCTGGTGGGTGTTAGACATGCCCTCATCTACACAAAAAAAAAACAGCACAACAATGCTACTGACAGAGATACAAATAAACTATCGGTATCGATTCCGGTTTGTAATCGATGGTCCACGATTCGCAAAACACAGGAATCGAAACCGGACGATTGTTCTGGATGGTGGAGCATCCTCATGTGCAGCTAAAAAATTCTAATGCAAGTGCAAAATTGAGTTCTCTACTGTCTATTCTTACCAGCTTATGTTTTTTCAATGCTTCCTGAGCTCTGAATTTGATGGCAAGGCTTGTTCTGAAGTTGTCTCTCTCTTCTCTCTGTCTAACAACACCCCCTCTTGGTTTGAGGCGGGTATTGTTCTGGATGGCGGTGCCGAATAGACTGGTATAACAGATCTTATTCGAACAGCAGGGGCCATGGAGTGAGGGTGGATTCCTCCGAAGTCCGTTCTGTGAGGATGTGGTCTGGTTGAATGGGGATGAATTCCGGTTCTTATTCTTGGTGGAACATGAATTTGAGCAGGCAAATCTTGCAGTCTGTGTGCTGATGGAGGATGTCTCATTTTTCGAGTCACTGAAGGATTGGATGTTGCTGAAGGTGCAGGGCCAATGTTTCTGATCATTACTGAAGGTGCTACAGATAGAGCTGGCCGAAAAATCACTGGCGAACTTGGTCCCGAGGGATACTGCGCATTGAACTGAGAAGATTGAAAACTGCATGAATTTTGTGCCCGAAAGTTTGCAGGCATGCAGCCGCCAACTGTGCTTAAGCGTGAAGCCCAGTCAAACTTCATATTTTGGTGGTCTTCCAATTTAAGCTGTTCGAGTTTCTTGTCCAGTTCACTGTTCTTCGGTTTGTTGTCATCATTTGCTGGTTCCTTCCATCTTGTATCAGCACCAAGATTGCAAAGAATGTGAGAACCTTGTGGCATTGATGTGGAACAATCAGAAGATTCTTCCATTTTCTCTTCAGCTATCTCCTGAATTGTCACAGTAGACTTTCCACTACTTGGATCAGAACCCATGTTATCCACGTGCATTGATGGGGAGGAAGCGATAGCAAATCTTGGCTGTACAGGCACTGACATGGGTTCTTGCTCTTTCATAGGAACAAAAATTGCAGAATCTTGTGGAATTATAGAGTGCATAAAAGGAAGAATTTGAGGGCCAGGAGGAGGAGAAGGTCGAACTTGAAATGTCAACAAGTGGTTTTGCATCTGCAACAATTGTTCCTGTTGCCACATTTGGTATAAGGCCATTTCAGGAGAAATGGTAGGGTAAGCCCAGCTCTGGAAATGCATGGGATAAAGGCTTGGAATTGGAGGAGTCAAATCTCTGCAGATAGGAACATAACTCTGCTGTTGAGCTTTGAAATCACTATTCTTCCATTTATTTCCCTCTGGTGGTTGTAAGGATGACAAAATACGGGCAATGATGACTTGTTCTTGTTCTTCACTGCCCTTTTTTGTCTCTTGAGAAGAAGATGGTGATGCACTGGATGATGTGGAAGGTCGTTGAATCACTACAACAATACATGATAGACCAAAGAAAAAAGATCAAAGAGGATGTTAAAGTCAGAAGGCAGTAACAAGAGTTAGTAATTGACTTTTAATTACAAAAGAGAATCTAACTTGAAACCTGATTTGCAAAACCAAAACATACACTTTTTAAGGGCGGACCAAGCTGCAGTTGCTGCATTTTTCTGAGCCTGTTTCTTGGTTCTAGCTGGTTCTCCTGTAAAACTCAATCCCGCAAGCTCAATAGTGCACAAGAACGTAGGGACATGCCCAGGCCCAGTTCGAACAGTAGTATACACAGGAAGCTTTAAGCCAGCTCTATGAGCAGTCTCTTGCAACAAATTCTTGTAAACTCCAGTTTCATCCTGTCCAGCAGAAAAACAGCAAAAAAACAAAACATAAAAAATAAATTAATCTGTGGAAACTTTTGAGAAATTAATGCAAAATATCAGCTATTTCTGTTCTGTGATCAGAACATAACACAATGTTTGCATAGACGCATTTCACTCAACAACTACCAAAAGTCTTGCCTTCATTTCTAGATCTATTCATCAACAACTAAATAGACTGAGGCCCTTGAATGGTCCATCAATGTTATCTATCAGTTTACTATATTGACATCCAACTCAAACCCCCACCATTCTGCTTTAGAGAAACAAAATGCTGGACTAGTGAATGAGATGAGAACGCGTCATAAAAACAAAGATCTCTCAACTACTTTACCAGATTAGATTTACCCAAATTCAACAAAATGTATATACTACAATTGCTCACCAGAATTCTAGCAGCCAATGCTCTTGAAGGGCCTCTGCTTGCAATCGTATTGAGAGCTACCTCAGCTGCAGCATGTTCTGCCTGTCTCAGAGTAGAACAGAAGGAAGGGCTTTCAAAAGTCTCTCCATTGAAATTCACAGTAGCTTTAAATCTAGGCGCATGATCCGGTCCCTCCCGAACGCATGAATAAGAAGGTAGGTTGAAGCAACTTCTTTGTGCCAGCTCTTGCAGCTGGTTCTTATACATAACTGTGCACATGGCATCAACATGTTAAGTTTACTTTTGAGAAAGGACACAAACATCTTCCAAACTCTTCAAGTGACCAGAACTAGCAACTATTCTTATCAGTTTAAAATGACCACATTGGACATTACGCATAAAGATCCATAACCATAAATTGAGAGATTACAAATAATTCACAAGCTGAGTCCACACGGCACAAACTGATTCGCGTTAAATTGGAAGCCCAACTCTTAATTTTCACGACGACAATTCAATACAATTCCACCGTTCACCTCACTTAAACAACCTTAACACAACTTGTTAACCCTTATACAAAAACCAAACAACAAAATAAACATTCACAGTTTCTCCTATAAACACACACACAAAACCCACTTCAAGTAAACCCAAAATCAACGAAAGGAGCTAAATTAAACAAAACCCAATCGTTATCTCCAAAAACCCACTTCAACTAAACCAATTACAGACACTGAAGTGAATGATCCAATCTCCACCAATCACAACACAACACATATAGTACACAAGCTTTATTACAATAACAAAGATCAAAATCAACAAAACAACAATCAAATTTGAAACGATCTCGGCATAGATGAAAAGCCGCGTAAGAAAAAAAAATTTTACCTGTGAAGTGTTGCAGGAATTGCCACGTGGTGGGATTTTGCAGAGAGAGAGAGAGAGAGAGAGAGCAAGAGCGTGTGGTAAGATAATTGGTAAAGAAGGTTTTCAATACATTGTGGAGAGAGAAACCTGTAGTGAGAATTGAAGCAAATGCGAATTGCGATGAGGTGAAAAGAAAGAAGGTACCTGCAATGAGTGAGGTGCGGAGTGAATGTTTTTCATAATCTTTTACTTACTCTACCCTATTTTTATAGACATTCTTTCTATATTGGTTATCTCAATATATAGGCAATTTTCTATTTTCATATATATCATTTATTGTTTGAAAGTCATTTTTATCCTTATTAAATTAATAACATTCTTATATTTCCAATACAGAATTATTAATACAATTACTTATTATCCAATTAAAACACTTCATTAGATAAGGACAATATTGTAAAAACACATGTTAACTACCACTTATAACTAACATAACTACATGTTTCTTAATTCCCGCAACTTGTCCAAAATCGTCTATCAATGTGAGACGGAGAGAGTATTATATTACTTTTTAAAGTGTTATAAAAACCGAATTGAATCGGTCCATCGACCAATCACTGATTCGGTCTTGATGCACCGTTCAAATCGGTTTGATATTAATTTAGTTAGAGGTGGAATATTTGGCCCGGAACCTACCCAACCCGACCCGCAGGTTCTGGAACCGTTTCGATTCCAAGGTTCATGGAGCTGTGAACTGCCGGTTCCAAACCGACGATTCCCGGTTCCAAATCGGTGGCTTTTGGAGAGAAAATTGGACTCGAACCGTCGGTTCCGAATCGGAACCGAGCGAATCGGACTGAAACCGAACCATCACGAACCGACTATACCAGTTTTCGATTCCGGTTCAAGGGAATCTTGAATCGTGAAACGCCGGTTCGAAACCGGATCCGTCAATTCTGAACCATTTTCCTCCTCTAAATTTAGTTAAGGTGAAGTACTTTTTCATTTGTCAAAAGTAGACAAAAACAACGACGTTTTATACTTCTTCTAGTCACAGTAAAAAGTGAAACATCACCATAACAAGCATTACTTCTAAGTTCTAACACACAACTCAAACTACTACGCGTTTTGTCGTCTGTTCAAATACAGTTGACAATATTCTCTTCACAAAAATAAAACAGACTTCCTTTCATCATTGTGTGTCAAATCACATATAAATATTCTTTCTTTTAGTCAGTTGCATTCAGTTTCTTACAACAAGAACTACATTTGCAGGTAACCCAGTTGATGTTTTTAGTTAAAGACTCTAGTTTTGATTTGTTTTTTCTCAAGAAGTTTGGTTCTTTCTTTGAATTATGGGGATTTTATAGTCTTATGAATATGCAAAGTAGTTATGGTGATTTGTGGATTTGATTAGTTTGATTAACTTGTTTTTTTTTTGTAGCTAACGATCGATTGGTGATGATATGTGGGGATGTTAGTCATTACAAGTGCTTTGGAAACTTTAGAATTATGGTTGAGTTGCTAATTTTTTTTGATGACCAGCATTAATGACTTCATATATTGATTTTGATGTGCATTCACTTTGTTTGAATCAGTTTTTCTTTTCATTATTGAGATTGTTTTGTTTGCATGATATTGTGAATTCTGTTAAATGCATGCTTAAAGTGTTTGACTTTCATTTCATTGTGTTCTTTTCACAGTTTTTTCCCTTTCTTGATTGATTGTTTAGGAATTTAAGGGTTGCTGAATGGATTCTGCGAGTTCCTGGGAAGCCTCAACATCGTATTCGAACTTTTCTTATCATGTATTCTTGAGTTTCAGATGCAGTGACACTGGTACTGGGTTCTCTGATCTCTTAATTGCAGCATTGGAGGAATCGGGGTTTCGTACGTTCAGAGGTGATGATGAAATTGAGCAAGGAGAGATTGTTGATGCAGAGATTGAGAGAGCAATGCAGGAGTCGAAATTGTTTCTTGTTGTGTTTTCAAAAGATTATGCCTCATCGACATGGTGCCTTGATAAGCTTGCTAAGATCATGGAGTTAACGGCAAGCACTAGCAAAATTGTTGTTCCCGTTTTCTACAATGTGGACCCTTCTGATGTGTGGGATCAGAGTGGGAGTTTTGCAGAAGCATTCTCGAGACATGACGAGCTTTTTAAGCAGAGTGTTGGAAATTGGAGGAGAGCACTTAGAGATGTTTCTGAACTTGGTGGGATGGTTTCACAAGATGGGTAATTTTTCTATTCATTATCTTGATATTTTTTCGTTTTTTTGTCTGTCAAACACGAAAATGCCTCTAAACACCAAAAGAGATTTGCAGACTTTCTTCTGTTGATTTCTCTTAATGTAAATATAGTAGTAAACATTTATGTCAATACTCACTCGGCCAAATAGTTGATAGCCTATAAGTGCTCTGAATATCCTTGGTTTGGCTTGTTTTCGATATTGATTATAGGTATGAAAGCAAGTTCATTAAAAAGATCATCAAAATGGTTTGCAACAAGTTCAAAAATTTACCACAGCATTCACCCTTATATTTAGTTGGAATGCATTCTCGAACGGAAGATATTACTAGATGGTTACAAGATGTATCAAATGAAATCAGCATTGCTACAGTTTATGGGATTGGTGGTATTGGAAAGACTACCATTGTGGAGACAGTTTATAACAAAACTCTGTATCAATTCGAAAGAAGTTGTTTTCTGGCAAATGTCAGAGAAACCTTAAAACAGCCAGATGGCCTGCTTTCCTTGCAAAAGCAACTTCTTCAGAAGACTGTAGAAGGGAAGATGAGGAAAATAAAGAGTGTGGATGAAGGATTAGCCGAGATCGAACATGCTATAAGCTGCAGACGCGTTCTTATTGTTTTTGATGATGTGGATGAATTTGACCAAGTAAGTGCAATAATTGCAAGTTGGGACTGGCTTTGTCCTGGTAGTAAAGTTATAATAACTACAAGACATAAAAACTTGCTCAAAGTTCATGAGAGACACAAGAAGTTTTGTGTTAAAGAATTAGATGTTACCGAGTCACTCGAGCTTTTTAGTTGGTATGCTTTTGGACGAAACCATCCTTTTGAAAGTTACATGGAGCTCTCCGAACATGTCGTAGACTACTGTTGTGGAGTTCCATTAGCTTTGCAAGCTTTGGGTTCTTTTCTGTCTGAATTAAATGAATATGAATGGGAAAATGCATTGGAGAAGTTGAGAGTAATTCCTTGTAGTAAAATTCAAAAGATTCTGAAAGTGAGCTATGATTCTCTGCCAAATGATAGTGAAAAAAATTTGTTTCTTCACATAGCATGTTTCTTTGTTCGAAAAAACAAGGATTATGTGGTTAAGATACTAGAAGGGTGTGGTGTTTCGGCAAAACATGGAATCCATAATCTTGTGGATCGAAATCTTATATCAATAAATGAAGCCAACAAATTGATGATTCATCCATTGATAAGAGACATGGGAAGGGAAATTGTGCGTCAAGAGTCACCGGAGGACCCAGGTAAACGTAGCAGGCTGTGGAATCACGAGGATGGATTGGCCGTCTTGAGAGAAAAAACTGTATGTCATCATGTAAATTGTTTTCATTCTTTTCTTGCATCACTCTGTCAGTTCTCACTCTTTTCTTTATTATTGTATCAAATCAGGGTACAGAAGCAGTCAAAGGTCTCATCCTCAATCAATTCTCTGATATGAAAGCCAATCGAAATTGTCTCGGTAAATTCTCATGCCAACCAGGAGACGTCGTAGCAGCTTCATTTGGCAGTTTAAATGAGGAATCTCTGGAAATGAAGGCTTTTGCGAAAATGCACAAATTAAAGTTGCTTTACCTGAATGAACCAAGATTAAGAATCCATGGAGGCTATGAATATTTCCCTAAGTATTTAGTGTGGTTGTCTTGGCATGGTTTTCCTCTGAAATCCATACCATCCAATTTATGCTTGGAGAAGCTTGTTGTTCTTGACATGCGTAATAGCAACCTGAGGAGTCTTTGGAGCAGAACCAGGGTGGGTTCCTTCTCTCATTCTCTCTCTCTCTCTCTCTCTCACACACACACACACAGATTGACTACACATTTATTTAAACTGACATGATTTATCTTGTAGCAGGTTCTTTCGGAATTGAAAATTCTAAACCTTAGTCATTCTCACGATTTGATCAGAACGCCTGATTTCTCAGGGCTCCCAAATCTTGAACAACTTAAGCTGAAGGATTGCATTAAATTAGTTGAAGTTCATGAATCCATTGCAAACCTGGAGAGGCTGGTCATTTTGAACTTGAAAGACTGTAAAAGTCTCAGCAAGCTTCCTATAAATGTTTTCAAGTCAATGTCACTTCAAACGCTTGTTCTTTCCGGTTGCTTGAAACTTAATGGACTACCTAGGGAGATAAAGAATATGACATCATTGAGGGTCTTTTATTCAGATGGTTTAACTTTGAGGGAATCAATTTCTACCACCACATCTTGGCTTTCGACTTTGTCTTCTTGTTTCTTATCAACAAGAAGTGCGCCATTTTCTTTCTCATTGTCTCTTCTACCACACTGTATCACACATTTAAGTCTTGATGGCTGCAATATATCAGATGATGACATTCTTGATAGCCTTAGCTACCTTACCTTACTGAGACATTTGAACTTAAGAGGGAATTCAATTGGTTTGCTACCAGAAGACATCAAGAGCCTTGACATGCTCGAGTCCATTTTGTTAGATCATTGCAGCATGCTCAAGTCACTTCCTGAACTTCCAACAAGCTTAAAAGAGTTGACTGCAGAAAAATGTGTATCATTGGACAAAATTGCGAACCTTCCAAACTTATTTAGGTCATTGAAGTTACAGCTGGTTGGTTGTGAAAAACTTGTTGAGGTTCAAGGCTTGTTCAAGTTGGAACCAATTAACCATCTGAACATAGATATGGTCAGTTACTCAAATTTAATCAGTATGGAATCTGTTCAAAGCACGGAAGTAGAAATGTTCAGCGCTATGACAATGACATCAAGGAAAGCTCCCCTACAGGTGTTCTTAAACTCATGTCTTTATCTTTGATATAGATCAATGCATTGTCTGCTTGGATTGCCATTACTTATTTATATAGTTCAAATGGTGCAGGTTTTACATGAATGCGGCATACGTAGCATTTTCCTTCCTATGAGTGAGGTTCCAATCTGGTGCAACAAACAAAATGATGGGCATTCATTACAATTAGAACTGCCCTTATTTCCAGGTCATGAAATCTCCGGTTTAATACTGTGCATTATATACACCAGAGTTGTTATGGATAATGTATTTGACTCTCATCAGTATATCAAGATCAGTAAAAATAGGGAGGTGAAATGGACATATAGCCCGACATTCCATGCAATTCCAGAGATGGATAAGCACATGTTATGGTTAAGCCATTGGAGTTCAGAGTATAAGTTAGATGTTGGAGATGAAGTGAGAATTTCAGTTGCCATGTCAGCTGGTTATGAGGTCCAAAAGTGCGGCATCTATGTTGTGCACAAAAAAGTACAGGATGCTGAATTAAAGTGTGAAGAAATAATGTCACTAAGCTCTCCTTTTCAACAAACACACAACGATCTCAATAAAGAAGTCTATAGACTTGGAGATGCAGAATTTTTCTTCTGCAATCATGATTACTCAACTCATCAGAATATATCTGAATGTGACAAAAATAAGTTGAAGTTATATTCTCTATTATTTGAGCAGTGAAATAAGCTGAGATGTTCAACTTCTGATACATTTTTGGTATTAAGAAGCGTGGATTAAGTTTCTGCACCGATCCATATGGATTCAATGCTACTCGTCGTTACATTACTGTATTTAGTGTTTTGAGTTAGCAATGCTTTATTTTTGATTGGTTTGATACCTATAATTTTTGCAAGGAAATTCTATTGTGCCATTTTCACTAAATGAAGGTAGCATGAACATGGCTGGAGAAGTGGGTATTCATTTTTTTGGCTTGTCGATAATGCATACCTGCCCCTGCAGACATACAGCTTTTGTACAGGGATTTTGATTTTTAATGGTAATAAGTAATTGTTTGATTATGCGAATTTGTTCCATTATACGTTCTGCACTACTCAGGATGACAGGAATATTGATGTTTGACCGAGGGTTTTGCAGTTGTTGCTTGAATGTTTTTATTATCAATGAAAAATATTTTGCTGAGTTGATATAACAGATCCATTAACAATACTACAGAAAAATTACTGTTTCTTGCATTGAATAGATTTCTTTTTATGATTGCTTTCAGTATATGTGACTAAAACCTCAATTAGGTTATATTGTATTCTTCTTCAAATATGCTGTGTTATGCATGCCGTTCTGCTTGGCGTTCTTTGTATTTTTCTTTATCATCTTTTTGCGGCAAGCTTCCTTTGTTGGAAAATTATAATAAGCTCATTTCATGTATGGGTCTTGAACTGAATCACATTTTTCTTTGGTTTTCTTGGAAGTTAATCTCACAAGTTGCTGTACGACAGATTATGGGCTAAACCATGATGGGTAGGTGTAGGACAAGAATAAGAAATGAACATTGTATAGAATAGGAATTGCTATAGAGTTCTGGAAATTCCTTACAATGAGCTTATTTAGATTATTATAGATAATACATCTGAAACCTTGTCACGATAACATCTATAAAATGAGCGTGATCAGGACTTAGCGAACATAGTTGAAAATCTTATATAAGCAGCTGGTAATCAGATAACATTCACTAGAGGAACAAAGAAAATAAGTGACCCTGCAGAATAATCTAAGGATGCAAATTGCAGGTAAGAAGCATTTGATAGACAATTACTTTTCCCAAGGCTTATATTCTGGTTGTTTAGGGCTTGGATGAAAAGTTATACCTTCCATAACGCTTCACAGGATCCGTGACGTCAGTTGTTTTAGTGTAGACAGGTTCAGCGTACGAAGAATATTGTGAAGAGTTAGGGATGGAAGGTTTTGTTGCTGTTGTTGTGAAAAAGGCAGGTTCCTTGACTACAGTTGTTTTTGTGTAGACAGGTTCAGCGTACGAAGAATATTGTGAAGAGTTAGGGATGGAAGGTTTTGTTGCTGTTGTTGTGAAAAAGGCTGTAGGGATAGAAGTTCCTGTTGCTGCTGTTTTGTGTGAGACAACAGTAGGTTTAGCAGCATCTATCAAGTGTCCCAGTGCTGTTGTGATGTCACTAGTAGGTGAAGAGAGGGAGTTCTCTGCTGGTTTTTCCCAAGATACATGATGAGGCTTTCCGTTAGTTATCTTTCGAAGATAATCCTCAGCGCTGTCTTTTCGATCTGCGTAGGCATCTGGTTTTTGCCAGTCTTTGTTGCCAGAACTGTAATGCTCATTGAATCCGCCATTGCTGCTTTTAAAGCCTGAGGATTTTGGGGAAGTCTGCAGCCAGTCTTTTCTGCTCAAATCATTTTGATCACCATATCCGCCATTGTTTAAGCTAAAGTCAGGGGGTTTTGGGGAAGTCTGTAGCCGATCTTTATTGCTGTAATCATTCCGGTCGCCATATCCACCATTATTCATATTGAAGCCAGTGGATTTGGGGGAAGTCTGTAGCCGATCTTTCTTGCTGTAATCATTCCGGTCACCATATCCACCATTGTTCATATTGAAGCCAGTGGATTCAGGAGAAGTCTGCCGGTCTTTATTTCTGTAATCGTTTCGATCGCCATATTCTCCAGTACTGCTGTTATATCCGGTGGGTTTCTCAGTGCTTGAGAGCCAATGAGTTGCAGTTAAAGGGCTAAACCTGGGTCTACTAACCTCAGTCTGTATCTTGTTGATGAAGTCCACAACTTCTTGCGGTCGAGTGTAATCTGAGTCTCGATTCTTGTTCCACTTATCTTCAGCAACTGCATACTCCACCCGTGACTCAGGATACGTACGAAGGCCCCGGCTAGATTCTGACTCAGACGGTTTGTGACTTTGTTGGAAATTTGTGTCAGTTCTGTAACCATAGCTGTCTGTGTTCCGAGTGGGGGAAAGAACTGGCCTTCTCCTTGCATCAGAATCAATGATAGCTGGGCGACGCAGTTGATCGGAATCATAGCTTGTTTTGACCCAGTATTCATTGGTTTGTGGAGCAGCATATGAAACTCTGTATGAGTAACCGTACCCCTCCATGTTTGAACTTCTTTTCACGATGTTTTCACTATTCAACAACTCAGGCCACTACTCCTTTGCTTATGAAAGTTGCTGAGAGCTTCATCTTATAGGGCTGAGTAATGTTCCATTCACAATGATGTCAGCTGCAACTGTCTTGCAAATACATCGAATCACATGCTGCTTTTAATTAAGCACTAAGAGATTCCTCCAAAGTTTGTTTTCCATCCATAAATTTCTATGGAATCGCATTCTACATGTTCATGGATGGCGACTGGACCTCTCCTCTTCCACCAATAACTTCTTTTGTAGCAGCATACAAGATATATTGTTCCTACCTTATCAGAATAAAGAAGAAGAAAGGTGAGTGAGAGAATCACTTTTACTTACCTCCACATATTTCTAAAGCATTTTGGGACAGATAGGCATTATAAGACGATGAACCAGTACCATTTATTCCAGGGACACAGACTTTCACCAGCTGGAGTGTAGTGTCTTGTCGAGTGTCACAATTTGAGTGCATTCTTCAAAGAGGGCAACGTGAACAGAACGCGTAATTTCAACGTCTCTGGTGAGCCTCCTCCACTCCATTTGGATTCCCTGGCTTTATTGTATACATATAAACAAAGTTGTATTCTGAAAGTGCCAAGGAATCTGTTTTCGTTCACAGGAACATTGTTGTGTCCTTCTTCAACTGTTTACAGTGCATGCTTATGATCTCTCATATCTGCAGAAGATTCCATGCAGTTCTGTATCAACCATTTTACTTTCTGAAGGAAGTTCTGATGATGGCACTTCCTTAGCCCATCTCAGACCAGCTGCTTTAGGAAGAAAACAACTGCAGAAAGATGTGCGAATGCTGTAAGTTTGTAACCATATAAGAAAATAACTTTCATTTATCTCATTGTGTTCTCTCCCAGCTGTTTATCTGCTTCCCAGATGACAAAATCGAAGTTCAGGAAATAAGGCTTCTAACATGCATTTCCTTTTCTTTTTTTTAACTCAAATCATAGAACATGCAATTTGGAGTTGGCTAGTATTTTCAAACAAATATACATATGATGATTGAATCACAGCAGTTCGAAGTCATAACTCGTCTTAGTTATGTTGTAACAATTCAGCTGCATCTCTCATTTTCTGTTACAAGTCAATAAAACTCCACTTGTTTTTCATGTTCATCTTTTCTTTTGAAATGGTATCAGAGTTAAAAACAAATTTCTACAAAATGAGTGAGCATAATCTTAGTATAATGATTCTTATTGATGATCCCATTATCTTTATTTCATCTACTCTGACAATCATTCATCAATAATCATTTAGTTTTGGATGGACGGATTTGACATATCAGTTTTGGTTTTTTTTTAACTGGAAAAGAATCGAATCCGTGACCTCGGGTTCATGGTTCTTAAGAATCAGAACCAGACTGTGAACTGGTTGATTCCGGTAATTTTGTTCTAGTTATGGAACTGTTGGGTTGGATCAAGCTTGTTTCATTTGGAACCGCCGATTCCGGTTATTCTTTCCTTGTCCAACAACAACGCCTGCTGATTTTACAGAGTTTTTTCTGCTGATTATACACATCGTTTATAATTATTATTACGTATATTATAAAACTTAAACTAATGTAATTTTTATCGTATTACAATCGTATATTTACAAATTATATTATTGTATAAAAATTTGGTGGCTGTGCGGAGAATGCTTCAACAAATGTATTCTTTTTACTGTTGATAAAAGTTTAGTGGCTCTATTTCTTTTACCTCTACAAATAAAGCAATCTCATTTAATTATCCATGAAAACTTCAGGCGACGATAATATGAATGCTCGAACTATATTACCCATTGAACATAGCATTTATCTCATTCTCAACTATATCTTGTAACCTGAAATACCAACCGTTATTACATTGTTTTAAGGTCGAACTGCTGGAATTTCATGCACAGGAGAATCTAAGGCGCGGAAGATTGTTCTATCAACGATGTTCATGTTGCAAAAGATGCCATAACTCCCAAGCTCACAAAATAACTCAAGACTACAACTTTATTCACCACCATCAACCTTACCAAAATTCTCAATTCTTTCACCTCCAAAAACAAATTCAACGGAGAAGAAAAACTATACTCTTTCAGCTAAAACGTGAGCAACTTTCTTCAATGTGCTAAAACTAACCCTCCAGGGCAAAGCTTGCGTCTTCCTTCAAGAACCACTAACAGATGGAACCTTGAAGCTGCACCATCAATTCAAACCACCAAAAATGACAGAAGAAACTTTCCAAAATATTTGCTTACTGCAAACTCAAACCACAACAATTTGAGCCAACTTAACTTAAAAAAAATTACACTTATAAACTCACCAACTGCAAAACCTAATTCACTCCTCGAGCTTTACAACACACTAGTTAACAACTTAATGCAAAAGATTGAAAATTTAAGAAAACCCAGATGTAAAATCCAATTATTTTCATAAAATGTGAATTTATTCATGTGAATTCATGTAAATTTGTAATTTGATTATTTTTAAAATATAGAATCTTAACTTAATTATTTTACAATTGTTTTTCTAAACATTTATACATATACATTTTTAAAGGTGTTTATCCATATAATTTTTTTATATGGATAATCTGTGTAACAACCAGTATTTATAGTTACACAGTGTTTGGTATGAAATGAAGATGAATTTGATTTGATTTGAAAATAAAATCAAATTAAATTCTTAAGGAATTAGAATTGTAAATCTAATTCAATTGATTGGTATAATATGTAAATTCTATGATTTTTAGATACTAACCTTTGTTTAGTGTGTTAAAATCTTAGAATTATTTGTAAGTTATGACTAAAAAATCCTTATAAAAAAAGATGTAGAGAAAAAATGATAGCTCTTGATCTTGGATTTAAAATTTCAAATCTTACCACTTCAGCTTGGATTTAAAAATCCATCTTTTTAACACATTTTCAATTCTTTCATTTGCAAATCCAATGTTTCATTTTTTTAAAAGTGCAAACCAAACAACAAAATTTAGAATTAGAAATGAATTCCAAGTAAATTCATGGAATTCTTCCATACCAAACACTCTTTTAATAAAAAGTTCGCTTTAGTTCGGCTCATTTACAATCGAAGAATATGTTCATTTAACGTTTGTAAATAAATTAGTGAATAAAGTCAATTACATATTTTTTATTAATAAATAACTTTCACATTTTTTTAAATATTTTAAATATGTATATAATTTGTTTAAAAAATTTATATTTTAATAAAGTATATAAAATATTATGATTAATTATACTATATTAATTAAAAATTACTTTACTAATATATAAAAAATAAAAAAATACTGATAATATTTAATAAAAATGTTAATTTTTAATTCTATGTAAAATAAAATTTCATTTTAATTTTTATTTAATCAAGTTAGAAAATTCATGAACAAGTTAATTAGTTCGCGAACTTTAAATAAGTATATTTGTGAACAAAGTTTCAAACTCAATACAAAACTCGACGGGAGCTCGAATATCTAAAAATCGGCTTGTTTGAACTCGATCACAGCCCTATTTAAACCACATTTCCTGACACTTGTCAGCTTCCTTATCCATGAAAACTTCCCGTGACGGTAACCGCATAATATGAATGCTTGAACTATGTTAGCAATTGAAAGTTAATTAAATTCATCTCATTCTCAAATATATTTTGTAACCTGAAATACCAACTGTTATTACATTGTTTTATAAACTGATTTTAATGAATGAACAATCCTAGAAGTTGCACATTCAATGAAAATCTTCTATTTATCTTACATTTTAAGGGCGAAATGCTGGAATTTCATGCCCAGGAGAGTGTAAGGCTCGGTACATTGTTCTATCAATGATGTTCCTGTAAGGATCTTCCTCTCTCTTCTTCAAAAGGTAGGCTATATTCTGTTCGACCTCAGATTTTATCTGCAGATATAATTCATTTGCACTTTCTCTATCTTTCAGAATGTCTTCTCTTCCTGCTGTTCTTATCGGCTTCCCGAAGAGAAAATAAAAGCGGCCGGGCACCTTCGGCAGAAGCCCTGGAATGAATAAGTCTTGATTGGCAACCTCCCCTCTAGTCTCATCCCTGCAACACGGCCACATACATTGTGTAAATGTCAGTGTTAGGAATATACACGGTAGAACTTTTGAATTTATGTGCTTCGGTTAATGCGATCTACGTCTACATGCACAGAAACAGATTATTCTATTATTCGGTCACAACAAAGTGGAAGCCAAAAACTTACAAGAGACAAACAAAGGCCAATATGTATACATTTACCCCAAAGTCACATACAAAACCCCAATTTAGACCGTGTTGTTTAATTAGTGTATTTATCCAAACCTATATGTCATGACTCCGAATCTCTATTCAGCCCGTCGCCTAGCTTATTAGCATTATATAGTCATGTAGAATTGCAAGTAAACAATATTAGATGACAAGTGATCACCTTATTCTAATTCGATCACGAGTAGCCTCTCTGATATAATCGTTCAGGAAAGGGATCTTCATCATATCATTGTAATCAAGAGCCAACTGCCACATCCAGACAACACAGAGCATTAAAGTTCAGAATCATGGAAAAACTACTTTAGCATTCTGGTAATGGAAACAACTATGGTTGAGCATAGAGGATAAAAAAGAATTTAACAAAGCTCAGGACTGCATGTGGTAGTGTTACTGCGATCAATGGTAAGCCAAGTGCACAACTAAGGAACAAGTATGCGGATATTTACTTCTGCTAAATCACATAAATAAACTTGGAAACTTTGTTGCTCGAAGGGACATGGTGAGCAGAACAAACTTACTTCTACTAAATCATCTTCTCCAACAGTTCCAAATGGTACAATTGTGGCCCCAAACTTTGCCGCCATTCTCACAAACTCTGGTTGTTCGGGCCAAAAGAGCTTATATGCTTCACCCTAAACAACACAGAAACTCTGGAA
>CANYCX010243860.1:0-11054 GCA_948193385.1 Breynia disticha f. nivosa | reverse complement strand
TACACTCTAATTAAACTTCTAAATGTATCTCATCTCACCTTTATAATTCCACTCGAAACTAAACATTTATTCTTTTCATTTCAACCGATTTCATGATTCTTTATCCCAATTTAGAGTAGACGAATTTTCGGGGCGTTACACATATTTGGGATATCTAGCAAACTCATTACCTTTATTAAATAGTCCTACAGATCGCACGCGGATGGTGAATACCTAAAAGGATAATTTCGGTATTTCACCTTAGGTCAAATTTTGGCCATTGGATCGGGTTGGGCATTTGGGCCAATTTTGGTAATTGGGCCCAAGACGGATGAGAAATAATGTATCTTACATGATTTTAAAACAAATATTATTTATTAAATATGATGTCTTAAGTGAAAATAGTAATGAAATAAAGAAAGAGAAAATTAAGGAAGTATGTCTTAAATTAAGACAAGGATAATGTGGGATAAATTAAAAGATTAATTCTTTCAATTATCCACATAGCCACATGTTTTTGGAGGTTTAAATTTGAAAGGATCTTGAATTTGAATTCAAGGCTTAACAAGTCCTAAAGGCATTAGGATTATTAAGAGATTTAACCTAGCAAAACTCTTGTCGTTAAAAAGGCATAAGGAGAGAGAAAACATAAGAGTTTTTATATGTTTTGCCGTCCACCTCCAAAACACCTCCAAAACCGTGAGCTTCCTTCCAAAATCAAGAGCGTGATTTTGAGTTCTTCTCTAGTGAGAGACGTTAGATTAGGGGTTGATTATAGTGACTAATCAATGTGGTGCCTTTGGTTCTCGCAAAAACTCATCTGAATTGACCAAGAACAAGGTGGTACGTTATTCTCTTCGTGCTAGTACAGTTATTCGCTAATCTGTGTGTTATTGCTGTAGAAGAACCGCGTCTGGGGTTCTTTCTTGGTGTCATAAAGGTAACCTTAGTGTATTCTAACGTGGTATTTCTTGTTCTTGGCTAAGACCATCCACGGCTTTGATGGAGCAAATCAAAGGTGTGATTTTTCTTTCAAAGTTTCGATCTTCATACTTAAATCTTGTACATCGATTGTAGTTGGCATGTCTTAAGATAATTTTATGTTGATCTTGGCTATTTTCTTGCATGTCTTGATAATTGTTTCCGCTTCCATTGAGTCTAAACATGTTAGAAGACCCTACAGTGGTATCAGAGCGGTCATAGTAATCACTTAATACATGTTTTAATCAATTGGTAAGAGGTTTTTGTTAAAAAAAATGTGGCTGTATTGATTAGGGCAGTAATTGGGATTAAAAACTGGCTGAAAACAGTAAGTTTTTATCCTAATTAATTTAAAATATGGCTGGTCATGTGTTAGTATAGTTAGATTTTCATAAAACTGAAAACTAGTTGCATAATTGTATGCTTAATGACTATTTGGACATAGTTTTAGACCAATTATGGCTAAAATCAATTTTATGAAAATTGGGGCTGTATTGTTACTGTAGAACACGTGAATAGTGATTATTTTTTACTGTTCATATTTTATTTTGGAACTAAAATTGATAAATTCCAAAACTAGGTGCTTTTTAAGGAAATTTGATGATCTAGTGGGCTAGTTTCATGTTTTGGAAACTAAAATGACCTAAAAGGAATTTTGTTAAATTTTAGGGACCAAAATGTAATTTGGTAGTAGGAATTTCATGTTTGAAATTGTTGTATGTGTATGCACTTAATTTTTATTAAATGGCATCATATAGTTTACATTTATATTATTATTTGTGTAAAATTATAAAGGGAACTTGAGCTTATTCTAATTTTTTGCTCAAAATTAATAAGTGTTGTCTTGTGGGCTTGAGTCCATTCAATCAAGGAATGTTTTGGGCCTAGCCCAAGCCCATCACTGGGTTAACTCAAGGAGCCCAAAGGAACAGTTTCCCTAAAGGGCTTGGGTGAAAAACTTAAAATCAAATTTGCCATGTTTTTAGGGTTGCATTGCATTTTGTTTGAGCATGTGGGCCTCGGGCCTAGTTGAGTGTTAAAAAACGTGTGTATGGATGAATGATTATGCATGGTGCATTCATGGGCCTTATTCTTTGGGTTGTATAGGCATAAGCCTATTGACTCTTTTATTGGGTCTGTAAAGGCATAAGCCTATTTACTTAGACTATAATAGAATAGACTTAGTATAGAAAGGAGGCCCAACCCAGATGGAGGAGATCTAGACGTGGAGGCCCACTAGAGGAGGAGTCCAAACATGGAGGCTCAACAAAGAAGGAAGGACAGCCCATTGGACATGGACTTGAAGCCTGAAGAATATACTATGTAATAGTATAGGCCTAGTTTTAGGGTTTTGGCCCATGTTTGCACGTTTATTTTTCTGCACTTAAACTTGCATGGTAGGAAACAATGATGAATGAATGCGAACAAATATAATATGTCGAATCCGTGTTTTCCATGCTAAGCCGCCGAATAAAACAGCTTAATCCTGAAAATATTAAGTCAAGCAAATTGCCTCATCAGCAAGGCATCAAACATCGAAGCGTGGGTCATGCCAAAGCTGGGCATGTTAGATTTTCTTTGTGAGGCGAGGCTAAGATGGACGCCTTCTATGTCGCCATGTTAGAATGAGGGTAGATTGGTGTCATGGTTAGCACATTAATGGTGGGTTTGAACTTAAAATGTGTCTGTGACGGTGCGTCGGCCCTAGGCAATTAATGGGGAGTGCCCAGGCACGAAAGTGCTAGTCCCATTAGAAACCGAGAGTCATATTTAGGGAAAAAGATGATTGGATCTCAGTCCCACAAAACGCGTCACTAACCAGTGGATTATTTAAAGGGATATTAATCCATTGTTGAGTGGGAGATCTTTTGTTAAAAGACCTCATAACTGACCTTGATTATTTTTCTTTGTAGAAAATGAATCCGAATTCGAACAACTCGAATATTTCCCTGTGCTCAATCCTTGAAAAGGATAAAATGAAGGGTAGGAAAGGAAAGACCGAAACGAACCCAAAGCATAAGCTGGAGGTGGAACCTGAACTATTGCTTAGGGAGGTTTTCCAATCCACTTCATGGAAAGGCAAAGAAGGAAAAACCAAGGAATTCCATAAGCCCATGTTGGAGGTACAACCTTAACAAAAGCCTAGGATGGTTTTTCAACCTGTTCCTTTGGACGTTCCTACCATTGCCAGATGAGTGGGCATTGGAAGATAAACTATCGAATATTATTGGGAGGGAAGAAGGATTTTGCAAGAACATCTTCTTTAGAAACCTACGTTATAGAGATAAATCTCTTTCTTTCCACATCATGGGTATTGGATACCGGATGTGGGTCTCACATTTGTTGCAATGTGAAAGGACTACGAAATATGAGAGTGCTATCGAAGGGAGAGGTTGATCTCCGAGTCGTAAATGGAGCAAGAGTGGCTGCCATAGAGATCGGAGACTATACTTTATGTATGCCTTCGGGGCTAGAAATAAAGTTAAAGGAGTGTTACTATGTACGTACAATGAGTAGGAACATTGTTTCAGTTTCAGCCTTGGATAATGACTGTTTTACTTTTGTTATTAAAAATAACAATATGAGTATTCGTCAAGGAAACGTTTATTATGGAAAGGTGGTTATAGCTACTTCATCACATTCCTAGATGATTATAGTCGGTATGGCTATTTCTATCTAATGAAGCATAAATCAGAAACCTTTGAAAGATTTAAGGATTTTAAGAATGAAGTAGAAAACCAATTAGGTAGACATATCAAGGCCATTCGATTTAATCGAGGTGGCGAGTATATGAGCCTAGAGTTTGACCAATATCTGCGAGATTGCGGTATAGTACCATAACTCACACCTCCGAGAACACCTCAGTGGAATGATGTGTCCGAAAGGAGGAACCGAACCTTGTTGGACATGGTTAGGTCGATGATGAGTCGAACTGGTCTCCCGATATTGTTTTGGGGTTATGCCCTAGAGATTGCGGCCTTTCTGCTTAACAGGTCTCCTACTAAAGCAGCCGAAAAGACACCATATGAAATATGGACTGGGCGGAAACCCAACTTGTCTTTTCTAAAAATCTGGGGATGCGAAGCTTATGTTTAAATATTAACATCGGATAAGTTTTCATCCAAGACAGATAAATTCTTATTTGTGAGGTATCCTAAAGAGACAAAAGGATACTATTTCTATAATCATAGCAAGAACAAAGTGTTTGTTGCTCAGACAGCTGTGTTTTCAGAAAAAGAATTTGTTCTTAAAGGAAATAGTGGGAGTGGTGTACAACTTGAAGTTGTACAAGAGGATGTTGATGCATAAATTCCTGAACAGGATAGTGAGGAGATGGATTCAAATCCACAAGAAGTTGTGGAACAAGAGCCCATTACACAAGAACCTAGAAGATTAGGTAGGATACGTCAAGATCCTGAAGGTACGGTATCACGATCATTGATCATGATGAACCTGCATCTTACCGAGAGGCCTTAAAATGTCCTAACTTAGAAAAATGGAAAGAGGCCATGAAGTCAGAGATGCAGTCAATGTACGATAATCAAGTTTGGGACTTGATTGATCCACCAGAAGGTGCTAAGGTAATTGAATTCAAATGGATTTTCAAAGAGAAGGCATGAGGTATCTTCAAAGGTAGGCTAGTGGTGAAAGGTGTCAAACAAGTTCATGGTATCGACTATGATGAAACTTTCTCACCAGTAGCAATGCTCAAATCCATTAGGATATTGTTTGCCATAGCTGCATATTTAGACTATGAGATATGACAATTGGATGTCAAAACGGCTTTCCTGAATGGAAACTTCCTCGAGGATGTTTACATTAAACAACATGAGGGATTTGTTGATCGCAAATATCCTAATAGTGTATACAAGCTTAAGAGGTCCATTTATGGACTTAAGAAAGCATCCTGAAGTTGGAACATACATTTTGATGAATCAATTAAGGAGTTTGGATTCACCAAGAACGATGATGACCTTGTGTATACCATCAGTTCAGTTGGAGCATAGTAGTGTTTCTTGTATTATATGTCGATGACATCCTGCTTATTGAAAATGATGTATCAGCATTTCAGCAAGTGAAGCAATGGTTGAATACGTGTTTCTTAGTGAAAGACTTAGGGGAAGTCGAGGTTATAGTTGGTATAAAGATCTATGGAGATATATCACGGCATCTCTTGGGACTAAGTCAAGAAATGTATGATAAGATACTGAGGCAGTTCAGTATGGAACAATCCAAGAAAGTATTGTTGCCCTTACAGCAAGGGGTGGTTCTGTTTAAGAAGGATTGCCCATCCTCTAGAGAAGAGAGAGAATGTATGAATAGAATCCCATATGCATCAGCTATAGGATCAATTATGTAGACTACGCTATGTACTAGGATAGATGTTCCTTATGCACTAAGCAGAACTAGCAGATTCCAGCAAGATCCAGAAGAGATCCACTAGTCTGTAGTTAAGACAATTCTTAAGTACTTGAGAAGGATTAAAGACTTATTCTTAGTGTATGGAGGTCGAGAGGAGCTAAGTGTAACAGGATACACTGATTCTGTGCCGACAAGCAAGGACGATTCAAGAGCGCAATCAGGATAAATATTCATGTTGAATGGAGGAGCTGTCAGCTGGAGGAGCTCTAAATAGAGCACAGTGGCAGATTCTACAACAAACGCTGAGTATATAGTAGTGTCTGAGGTAGCTAAGGAAGCTGTTTGGATCAAAAAGTTCATTTTAGGACTAGGAGTTATCCCAACTATCCTAGATCCCTTGGAAATTTTGTGTGATAATAATGGGGCTATAGCACATGCCAAGGAGCCCCGAAATCACCACCGATCCAAACACATACTCAAAATGTTCCATCTCATTCGAGAAATCGTTGAAAGAGGAGATGTGAAGATGATCAAGGTTCCAGGTGAAGACAATGTTGTAGATCCCCTGACCAAGCAACTGGAAGGTCCTAAACATGAGCGTCAAGTTAGGTCTTTTGGTCTTAGGGTCATGTCTGATTGGGACTAGTGCTAGTGTGAGATTGTTAGTGTAAGCACCAGGCCAATACATTGGTTGTAACTTTTATTATTGAGTAATAAAATTATGACGTATTATTTTATCATATCATGTATTGACCTGTGGTATATGTTTGATAAAATATCCAAGAATGTTGATTAAGCGCTTGAGGTATCAAGGTTGAGGACCTTGATAGTAGAATATAGATGTTTTGAGATTAACATTGTAAATGTCCCTAGTCACTTGTTTCTATGGGAATAGAAATGAATTAAGACTAGTACGTACTTTGTAGATGATCATGTTCTATGGGTCATAGATATTTGGGATATCTAGCAAAGTGCATAAGTATAATGTAGAGCATTATATTTGGAGAACGATCACCATTTGCAATCTCAAATGTTATCCTTAGGCTGGAAATCACTGTGTCTCTTGTTGTGATTTTTAGTGTACTTTGACATACGCCTAACGTGGCCATAAAAGGTTGACAAGTTTAGGTATGATTGGGTATGCTACGAATCATAATTGAGAGCAGGACTGAAGTGAATGGATTGATCCTCTCTATGAGAGATGATATCACTGGCCGCTTGACAGACAAGATTGGAAAGAGTGTGGCCACACCCAAATGAAATGATTAAGTCATTTATTCGAACTTATCAATTTTGTCATAGAGATCAAGAAAAGTTATTTAGCTTTAAATAAGGGTGTTAGCGACATGACTTATGCTAAATCAAGATATCTAGGTCAAGGGATTTATTTGAATTGTAGTAGGGCTGTTGACACCGCTCTTTAGCTATTTAATTTAGGATGATCATAGTATCTTACTAGAGACTTCCTAGGATTTATGAGTTATTAAACTCATTACCTTTATTAAATAGTCCTACAGATCGCATGCGGATGGCGAATACCTAAAAGGAAAATTTCGGTATTTCACCTTAGGTCAAAATCCAGTCATTGGACCGGGTTTGGTATTTGGGCCAATTTTGGTAATTGGGCCCAAGACAGATGGGAAATAATGTTTCTTACATGAATTTAAGACAAATATTATTTATTAAATATGATGTCTTAAGTGAAAATATGTAAGAAATAAATAAAGAGAAAATTAAGGAAGTATGTCTTAAATTATGACAAGGATAATGCGGGATAGTTAAAAGATTAAATCTTTTAATTATCCACATAGCCACACATTTTTTGAGGTTTAAATTTGAAGGATCTTGAATTTGAATCCAGGACTTAATAAGTCCTAAAGGCATTAGGATTGTTAAACGTTTTAACCTAGCAAAACTCTTATCATTAAAAAGGCATGAGAAGAGAGAAAACATAAGAGTTTTCATATACTTGGCCATCCACCTCCAAAACACCTCCAAAACACCTCCAAAACCGTGAGCTTCCTTCCAAAATCAAGAGCGTGATTTTGAGTTCTTCTCTAGTGAGAGACGTTAGATTTAGGGGCTGATTATATTGGATAATCAACGTGGTGCCTTTGGTTCTCGCAGAAACTCATCCAAATTGACCAAGAACAAGGTGGTACGTTATTCTCTTCCTGCTAATACACTTATTCGCTAATCTGTGTGTTATTGCTGTAGAGGAACCGCATCTGGGGTTTTTTCTTAGTGTCATAAAGGTCACCTTAGTCTATTCTAAGGTGGTATTTCTTGTTCTTGGCTAAGAACATCTACGACTTTGAAGGAGCAAATCAAAGGTGTGATTTTTCTTTCAAAGTTTCGATCTTTATACTTAAATCTTGTAAATTGATTGTAGTTGGCATGTCTTAAGATGATTTTATGTTGATCTTGGCTGTTTTCTTGCGTGTCTTGATAATTGTTTCCACTGCCATTGAGTCTAAACACGTTAGAAGACCCTACAGCGGTCTCGACTGTCGTGAACAATATGCAATAACTCTGCCATGAAAACTGGAGCTTCAACAAATCTCTTCTTCAACTCGCAAAAAAATTTCTTCGCAATTGTCATTCCAAACAAACGGAACATTCTTTCTCAACAAAGATCTCATAGGTCTAGCTATCCTCAAAAAGTCCTCAATAAATCTCCAATAATAACTAGGTAAACCCAGAAAACTCCGTACCTCAGACACATTCTTAGGAGCTTCCAACTCCTGAACTGCTTTTATCTTGCTAGGATCTGGTCTCACTCCCTCTACTGAGATCACATGTTCTAAAAAGATAACCTCAAACATCTAAAACTCGCATTTACTGAACTTAGCATACATCTCTTTTTCTTTCAGCAACTCTAGCACAATCCTCAAATGTTGCATGTGCTCCTCCCTATCTTTCGAATACACCAGAACATCATTAATAAACACAACCACAAATGGTCTAAATAAGGCTGGAATACCTTATTCATCAGTGTCATAAACACCGCTGATGGATTCTTCAACCCGAATGGCATAATAATAAACTCAAAATGCCCATATCGAGTCCTGAAAGCCGACTTCTCAATCGAACCATCCTCAACTCTTAGCTGCTAATACCCTGACCTGAGGTCAACTTTAGAAAATAATGTAGCTCCACGCAACTAATCAATCAAATCATCTGTCCGTGGCAACGGATACTTGTTCTTTACAGTCAACTTATTCAGCTGGTGATAGTCAATACACAATCGCATTCTACAGTCCTTCTTCCGTACAAACAACATTGTCCTCCCCAAGGTGATACACTAGGTTGTATAAATCCTTTCTCTAATAACTCCTCCAGTTGTCATTTTAACTCTTGTAATGCAATAGTTGCCATCCTATAAGGTGCAATAGATACTGGTGCTGCTACTGGTATTGTTTCAATCATGAATCAGCCTCTCGCTATGGTGGAAATCTTGGTAACTCGTTAGGAAATACCTCAGGATACTAACAAACTATCTCCACATCTCGTACCTCTAACTTAGGTTGATTCAGATTAATCACTGAAGCAAGATAGGCATCACAACCCTCTCTTATCAACCTCGCAACAATTACTGCTGAAATCAGGCAAGAAGGAATTGTCTTCCTTTCGCCTACTAACAATACTTGCATCTCACCATCAACCTCAACCATGACTTCTTTCGAATAACTAATAATATCATATTTTAACAAAATTTAGTGCTTATTGTTCATGAGTTTTTCCAGATACTTTGGTGCAAAAATATGTTATTACTTATATTTTTTTTTCTTTTTACAAAATGATGCATGAATCACACAAGAATAAGAGAAGGGAAAAATTTCTTGGAAGAATGAAGGCAAAGAGCAATCGGAAGCACAAAATTATAGAGAGCTACGCATGGTCATTGTAAGAGTACGCGATGTGGAGTTCACCACGGCGTAGTCCACCACGCGTTTTCAAGAACGAGCAGTGTTGTATATGGATGCGAAGAGAGAGAGAAGGGGTAGTTTTTTGGAATGTATTTGGCAGTTCTTATTTTGGTTTAAGGTTATTTTAGAATTGGGGATTAAGGTTTTTCTTGGTTTTTGCAACTGTTTACTCTTATATAGCGTTATTGTTGCTTTAATCAAATTGATGTTGGCTATAGATATGCTTATTTATTGTTTTGCCTTTGGTTGTTTCAGTATAATTATGTGTAGCTAGATTAGTTTGATGTCTAGGGTGATGAACTCTTGATTTAATGAAAGGTTGATTTAATTGCTCTTCATTGATTGCCCATTACGTTCTATTGTTAATTGTGCTCAATGTATTAATGAATGGATATTTCCCGACATATTCATTTGTATTGATGGAATGTTAAATTAATTAAGTCTTTAATCTCGCTAGGCATAGGTGATTATTGGGTTAATTGGTTTAATTTCTTGGAATTAGTTTAACATTGTGCTCAAGAGTGATTGTAAGGATTGAGTTTAAATTAGTTTGCTTGAACAAGATCCTAATTGCATTTCTAGAGTGTAATATCCAATTTCGACTACCACTTATTCCATATTTATAAATTTTTGTCCTCAAGCGGTACCCGAACGTGGATATTATGAGTTTTTTTAATACGCAATTTAAAATAAAAAACTTTTTAAGAAAATTCTTTTACATGAGCTTCTTCTTAAAATATAATATTCTTCCTTCTTTAAATGGAAATATAAATCTAGGAATTTAAATATAAAATTCCTTAAAACAAGTAAGGGTTCCACATAAATATTTCATACAAATAAAAGAAATCATTTGATCTCCAATTAAAATAAAATCTTGATAGAACACTATGTACATGAAATGTCTCTTGCTTATGTGTGACCTCTATTTGTCTATCAGCTTCAGTGTTCGGCCAGGCTGGTTCATTGGTTCCATGGTTTCAGTCAGCAAGAGTGTAGGCATCCTCTTCAATTCCTGCCAATGTCGAATATGGCAGGCATAAAATACAAAATGAGTTTTTGACAACTCAGTAAGAAACACTACCAAAATGGACAACTTCCCAAGCATTTATACATTTCACAAATGCACACAACAAATCATGCAATAGAGTTAACCATTTCAACACTCAAACCGTATCATATATGCATCTTTTAATCATTTAAATTCTTAGGGCAAACAATAGCAAGAGAAAGGTTTGGAGAACAGTTTGGGAAACCCGTTCTTCATCCCGTTTGGTGTTACTGAAATGCTTCTACAGCTAGAACGGTTTGGGGAACGGTTTGGGGATCCTGTTCGTCATCCCGTTCTGTGCTACTGGAATGCTTTCACAAACAGAACGGTTTGGGGAGCGGTTTGGGTTTTCGTTCCTCATCCCGTTCTGTTGTTCTGTTTTCTCAAAGTCTTGCATTTTACACCTAACAGGTTTATACATAATCAACTCAAACAATACCACACATTTACACTCAAATAACAACATTCATTGGTCCAATTCAATGCATTTCATGCATCTCACACAGTGCGAACATAACATCAATCATAACTTTCAGAATCACACGCCACACATTCACATAAACACATTCTTAACATTTAATTATTCTTTCCAAAACATAGGGCATACTTCATAGTTAACATAATCCCATACTACTTCAACTTTAATCAATTTCATTAAATTTCAAATTTTAGAAAGATAGGCATAGAAATATGTGTAATATTCCTAGCATTTTCACTAATGAGCTCAATCTCATAAATCACACAAACATAATATG
>CANYCX010243821.1:0-12242 GCA_948193385.1 Breynia disticha f. nivosa | reverse complement strand
TGAGAACTCTTACAACTCTCAAGAACAATTTCTTGACAAATTTGTGAATCACAAGTGAAAGTATGCAAAACAAGATTACAAGTAAGCTCAGATGTTTTTCTTAACATCTACATTCAATTAGAGGTGTTTTTATACCTCTCTAAACTCAAACTAGTCGTTTCTAATCTTTCCCTTTAGAAACTAGCAGTTACTAGCCGTTGCAATTAAAAATTCAGTCGATAACGTTCATTACCAACTTCCCGGATGCACGTTACACCACGTAACGTTCATTACTCAAACCTTAATGAACGTTACTGAGATTTTTCAAACCTGACAGAATGCGTGCCTCGAGCGAGGAAATTATTTTTGCTGATTCTCGAAGACGATAACGTTCATTACATCTTTCTTAACGCACGTTACAAAGGTTAACATTCATTACCCAAAACCTAATGAACGTTACCTTAGGGTTTCTTCACTCCTCGTTCTGTCTGGGAACTTCTTAGCATTTTTGCATCTTCCATAACGTTCATTACCAAATCCTTAATGAACGTTACTTTTCCTTAATGAACGTTACCTGTTTCCTAATGAACGTTAACCTGGAGATTCATCCGTTGTCCTGTTTAAAGCTTGAATAACGTTCATTACAGTATTCCTTAATGAACGTTATACTGGGAAAATCCATCAGATTTTAGCTGCAACAACCTGATTTTTACTGCAAATAAATCCATATTGTTTTAACAAGTTACACCATTATCAAAACAAGATCCAGGACTTAATGTTGATCACCCTTGATCCAACATAGAACAATGCTCAATGAATACCAACTACCAAAGTCATTTTGGACAAAAGTAATGAATACGACTTGTTATGTCATCAATAGAGTTCATTTAAAGAGAGACAAGCTCAAAACTCTTTATGAACTATGGAAAGGTAAAAAGTCTAACATTTCATATTTTCACCCAAATTGGTTGTAAAGTATTCATTCATAACAATGGAAAAGATAACTTAAGTAAATTTGATGAGAAATCAGATGTAGGAATATTCTTAGGATACTCACTTACTAGTAAATCATATAGAGTCTATAACCATAGAACTAGAGTTGTTAAAGAAATCATTCATGTTAAATTTGATAATCTAGTTTCACTCTTAGAAAAGGTATGTGCTTTTGATGATGTAGGTATTGAAGGAGTATAAGAATTAGAAAAGATGGTAAAGGAGATAGAGCTAAAGGATGAGAAGTTTGAAGATAGATAATTTGGTCAAACTTCAAATTCAACTACATTGGCCAATGTGAAGAATCATCCCATAGAGCAAGTAATTAGAAACATCAGAGATAGAGTTAGAACAATGAGAGAGCTTGATGAGCATATGAGCAATTTGGCTTTTTTGTTTTTGATTGAACCCAAGAACATCAAGGAAGCTCTAAATGATGAATATTGGGTATTGACCATGCAAGAAGAGTTGAATCAATTCAAGAGGTATAAGGTTTGGGAATTTGTACCCCCACCCAAGGACAAGACCATAGTAGGAGTGAAGTCGGTGAACAAGTTAAAAGGGATGAACATGGAGAATCGGTAAAGAACAAGTTTAGATTGGTAGCTCAAGGATTATACCAAGAAAAAGGACTTAATTATGAAGAAACATTTGGTCTGATTGTTAGACTAGAAGCAAATTGACTTCTAAGCGCTTTTGCTTCACATAGGAAAATCAAGCTTCATTAAATGGATGTGAAGAGTGCATTCTTGAATGGATACATTCAAGAAGAAGTTTATGTAAAGCAACCTTCTAGTTTTGAAGATGTGGATCATCTGAAACACATGTACAAGCTCAACAAAGCCTTGTATGGACTCAAATAAGCTCTAAGAGCACGGTATGAGAGGTTAAGTAGCTTTCTTACTCAAAATAATTATGTTAGAGGCAAGAGTAAGAAAAGATATGTTTGTTTGCTAAATATATGTTGATGATATATTATTTGGTGCTACTAACCAATCTTTGTGCAATAAGTTTAGTGAACTTATGCAAAGTGAATTCAAAATGAGCATAATGGGAGAATTAAAGTTCTTCCTTGGGCTTCAAATAAAGTAACTAGACAAGGGGTTCTTCATCCATCAAAGCAAGTACACAAAAGAACTACTCGAAAAGTTCAAAATGGAAGGATGCAAGCATGCTAAGACTCTCATGGATTCAAATCTCAAATTGTAGAAAAATGAAGATGAAGAAGATGTGGATCAAAAGGTATATAGATGTATGATTGGCTCTCTTTTATACTTAACTGCATGTAGACCGAATATAATGTTTGCCACTTGCTTGTGTGCTAGATTTCAATAATGTCCTAAGATATCACATTTGGTTGCTTGCTAACGTGTTTTTAGATATCTTATTAACACTATTGATCATGGAATTTAGTATCCTAGTTGTGATGCATTTGATTTGTATGCATATAGTGATTTCGATCATGGTGGTCGTAGAATTGATAGTAAAACATCCTATACTTATTACGTTCTTCATCATATTATTAACTAAATCATTAATCAATTAAAATACGTATATTCAAAAAAAATTTCAACTATCTTTTCATATTCTCAATCTTATTTGTTAATAAATATCATTGGTTGATTTAACACTAAAATAGAAAACTTAATTGAGTAGCACTGGTACAACACTGCATGAGCACGACCCATGTTGTTTGCAATTCATATGAGCACGACTCGTGTTGATCAACACTCCCATAGGCATGATCTCGTGTTGAGTATTCTCTCCTTATGTTTTTTATTATGAAAAAAAGGAGGAGAGAGAGTGTTGTGAATTTGTTGTTGTGCTGATGATTGAAAGTTTTTTGTTGATTTGTTAATGGTTAATGAGTTTGATTATGGCTTATTGATGGAAATTTGTTTGGGTTCTAGTTGAGGAATGATTGAATTTGGCTAATGATATGAACTTGTGAATGTTGAAATTGATGTCAGTTTTAATGGTTGCTATGTTGTTGAATTTGGGTTACGTTGATATTGATAAATTTAAGATTAAGTTGGAACCTAGTTGAGTACTGTTGAGAAATTGTGAGTGTTAATGCTAAAAGCTTAATGATTGTTGGTAAGAAATGTGAAATGAGACACTTAGTTATGCTAAAAAGGAGCATAGACTAAGGGGGAGAAAATTGTCTAAAGGAACTATTTGAAAACTTAAAACCTAACCACTTAACAAAAGAAACCTTGATCACATATTTGTCACTTTGGTTTTAAGACTATTTTTATCAAATTCACTAAAGTTTTGTCATTATAAAAAAGAGAGAGATTGTTGGACTAATGGTGGTTAACAATGTAAATCGCCCTAAGTTTTGATATAATTAAAAACTTTATGAATTTAATAAACATAATATGTAGGTTAGAGATGGAAAATGAATGCTTGAAGGTTGGTGACAAATGCTAAGGAAGAAAGGACTTGAGTGTAGTGGAATACAGTCAAGTAAGAGGATTTTTTGTGATACCAGTCAACCTATGTGGAGACCAGTCGACTGGTGTACTGGAAATTCAACTAGGAGAATAGTAACGGCTAGTTTAGAGATCACAACCCCAAACCAGTCGACTGGTAAGGAAACCAGTAGACTGGTTTCGAGCTCTGTCGCCAAAACAGAACAGAAAATCTTTAGAATGACGTAGGAGATCAAAGTACAACTTTTGAGAAAATTCAAATTTGAATTCAGGTGCAGTAAGTCGACTTATGTGTTTTTCAATCGACTGATGTGTGTTGCAGGGCAGACCAGTCGACTGGGATAGAGTTCAGTCGAATGGAGGTCGAGGCTTGGGAAGACTAAAGATGCTGAAAGACAAAACCAATCGACTGATGTTTACACCAGTTGATTGGAAGATTCAAATACTCAAGTGCAGTATAAAGCAATCGATTGGAGATACTGGCAGTGGACAAGAGTTGACTTTAAAAAGTAACTCGAAGTGGTCCAATCAAAGACCAAGAGGCAAAAACATAAGAATACATATAAATAGAGGTTGCTACAGAAGAAAGAGGCTAACACAAGCATTTGAAAAGATTCATCTTTGCCTCACAAGCTGTTTGCTCTCATTTTCTTGTGTTCTAGTAGAATAGTCTTCTAGTTTGAATTAGTTTGATTATTTTGGTTTGATTTGAGCCGTAATTCAGATTGTTTGTAAAATGTCTTGAGTCAAAAATTAAGTGTAACAAAAAATCATAATGGGTTTTTGAAAATCCTAAGTGAGAGCTTAGGTAGTGGAGTTGGTGACACCGAACCACTCTAAATCGTGTGTCTATCTTTCTTCTTCTCTCTCAAGATTTATTTCTGCAAAAAAGTTTAAAATTCCAGCCATTCTCATAACCTCTATTCAATCCCCCTTTTCTAGAGGTTATTTGGACTCTATAATAAGCATGCCAAAACCAATTCATCAACATAGCATACCACTTCTCAACTTCTCAATTTACACACAAACATATCAAAACTAATTCATCAACATAAAATCAAATTTCAACTTGAACATCTCTAAGAAAAATGCATAACCATAACACATATCATATTTCACAACCAACATATATTATCTTATTCAAATAACATCAATTTTTAACATAAGCAACCTAAAAATAATTCATCAACATAGCATAACCAATTCACACATACAAACAATTTCACACATATTGGACAAACAATTAAGTATTGTAAATAGGCTATTTATAGCTAGGTAAGTGCATAGCCGTACACTTACATCGTCTTCGGCGTTCTGAAACTCTGCCAACATTTTCCTTAAGTGTTTTCACTATTTAAATACCTCAAACTCAAAAAATTGTGTCTGTCCAAACCTCTTTGCCCTTATTTTTAAACCTCCTCCTCAACTAGTTTCACTACAAGCTATACACCACATTGTTGACGGTATGAAAAGCTTTAAAACCCAATTTAAATCACCCCAAATGGACACCAAAACTTAGAAAAGTGTGTCTTTCTGGCCCTCTTTGCCCTTATTTTTGAACCTCTTCCTTAATTGATTCCACTCTAAAATTTACACCACTTTGTAAAGCGCATGACAAGCTTCAAAACCTAACTTGAGTCACCCTAAATGGGCACCTCCATTCATTGATTCTTAATGATTTGAGTCACCTACACCCACAAGCAACATGTTTTTGCTTATTTAGGAGGATCTGAAGGAAAAATAGTGTTTGGAAAAGAGGGTGAGTATAGAGAAGGAAGAGAAGAGGAAGAGAGGAGGTAGGAGAAAGAAATTCTACACATTCTCTCCCCTTTACCTCTTATTAATCTTTAAAAATTTCTGCTCTTATCCCACTTTTATTTTTCTTCTAAATGTTGGCTCTTATCAACTTTTCTTTTCTTTATTGTCACTAAAATTTTCTCTTCTATTTTCTCTCACTTATAATTATTATTTTCTCAAATAATAATTATGCTTAAAAATTATTTTGGAGAGTTACAATGATGGTCTAACGAGGAGATGACAGATGTTTTGGTGGTTGTTGATGAAGTTGTGTGACGGGTTGGAAGCGAGATGACATGGTAGTTGTATGGTTGGGCTGCAGCGTGCATTGGAGAACCAGATTGGTGTTGTCGCTTTTTGCTCATGCCTATCATCGAGGGCAATGGTAAATTTGAATGATGGTTTGAAAGTGGTGAGCTTATCAATGGTGTTGTTTTTAGAGGCAAAAGTGTGATTGAATAGATTGTAGAAGTAGGGGCATGTGTAGCAGGAGACATCAAACCTATAAAAGAAAAAAATTAATTCGTTAAACTGAACATGATATGAAATATAAATTCTGTCAGCGGCAGAGCCTAGGCACTAATATCCTTTCTAGACTTTAATATTTCCCAAAAATACATAAGGTTATGATTTAGGAGCAAGTTTATGTTTTGAATAAGGTCTAAGCCAAGTATATCACAAACATAAAAAAAACTTTTAGATTATTGTATTCTAGTGTGATTGAATGGAGTGGGTAATATGTTGATAATGTGATTGGCATAGTCAAAAACATAAGTCCAATACTTCATTGGCATGTTGGCTATATGTATCATGGAGAGAGTAGTTACGACAATGTGTCGATTTTTTCTTTCAGCACACCCATTTTGTTCTAATGTATATGGACAAAAATTTCTCTAAGCAATTCCATGTTTAGAAAGATATGGTGTGAGTGCTTGGAATTCACCACCTCAATCAGCCCAAAAAGATTGTAAATTAGTGCCAATATAATGTTCAACAAAGTGATGAAACTTGATAAATTCATTGAGTACCTCATACTTGTGCTTGAGCAAATAGATCTATGAATATTTAGAATAATGATCATGAAATAATAAATAATAGTGTGATCCATCAAAGCATTATAGGGGAAGGTCCCTAAACATCACTACAAATAAGTTCTAACAGTCTAGTAGCTTTAAAAGAAGAAGGAATAAATGATAACTTATGACCCTTTCCAATACAACAGTCATGATATAATTGTGATTGATTTGTGCGACTAAAGAGAAGTTTATTATAACTTTATTGACTATGCGACAATTAGAGTGACAAAGTCATTGATGCTATGTCGAGATAGCAACGTAGGATTTGTGGTTGGTGATGTTGGAGTGGTAGAGTGTAGACGTCATTGTCGTGGATGCCTTAACACAAAATCTTCCCAGTCTGACATTCCTTTATATAAAATTTATCACAGAAGAAATCAACGAATACATTATTAGCTTTTGTGAGTGCATGAGCAGATAAAATGTTATGAAATACTTGAGGTACATGAGATTGTTCAAATGAAGAAAAATGTCACAATTAGTGTTCAAAGTAGAAGAGCTAATATGAGAGATTGGAAGAGATTTACCATTGCCAATTGTAACTTCATTAGTGCAAGAATGTTCAGAGTGAATGACTAAATTATTCAAATCTGATGTCAAATGATGTGATGCCCTAGAATCCACAATCCAATATTGATGTTGGTGATGTGTAGGTTGTGTAGGTGTAACAGTCATTTGTGTAGACAGTGCTGGAATATAACGACTAGATGGACATTATCGATTTGTGTGGCCAAAACCTTGACATGTATAGAGTTGCACATTGTAATTGATTGAAGGAGAATGTGGCCAAGGTATATAGGATGAAAGATCCCGACTATCACGCCTATAAAAATTGAGTCCTTCACCCTAAGTGTAGTTAGCAGAGCGAGATGATGACGTGGTTGGTTGAGTTTCAGTGGACGTTGGTGAGGGTGAAGAACGATGACTGAAGTTGGCATTGGCATTGAGAGTTGAAGAGATTTGGTCATCTTTTTCAGCTGAAGTTCTTCACTGAGCAGTAATCCATAAAGATCATCAAAGGAAATATTATCATAATGAGCATGAAGAGCTCGAATAAAAGGAGGATATTCTAAACCAAGACATGTAGTAATCCAATCAACAAGATCATTAGATTGAACATGTACATTAGATAGCGTAAGTTGATTAGCAATTGATTTTTCTTTTTTCATATAAGAGGAAACATAATTTGATCCTCTTAACAGAGGTTCTAGTTGTTTGTGAAGACTGAGAATTCATGTTCTTAATCTGGAGGCATATGTAGTAGCCTGTCTTTGCCATGCATCATAGGTAGTAGTTGCACTGACGATTTGTGATAATAAATTTTTTGACATAGAACATAAGATCCAACTCAAAACTAGTTGATCATGTTTTAACATAAAGCAGCTTTAGAATTTTGGACATCGTTGATGGTGTCAACCGGATAAGGAGTTGCTCCATCAATGTGGTCAATGAGATTGTAGAGTCTTAAAATTGGAATTAATTGAGCTCTCTATAAAAGGTAATTTGTTAAAGTAAGTTGTGATTGAAGGAATAGAACTTGAAGAAGATTGATTTGCAATAATGATGGAAGATTCAGCCATATTGCTAATGGTGTGTGATGCTAGAGTTTGGGTTACGGAAGTTGACAGAAAGAAAAGAAAATAAAAATAGAAAGGGCTTGGGTTTTCTTTTTTTTGAAGTTGATGACAAGAATGGAATGGATTAAAAGAACAAAAGATAGGTATGGGGTGGTGGAGGTTTGATGATCAGTTTTGTGGAAGGCTTAAAGAAATTGAAGACAAATGGTTGTGGAGAGGGTTGATGGCATGAATTTGATAGTGTAGGGTTTTATGAAATTGACAGCAAAAATAGAATTAGCTTTGTGAGGTTTCTTGTTAGTAGATTTGTAAAGCTCTGATACCATAATAATGTAAAATTTTGGCTTAACTTTTATTGATCTGAACAAGAGAATAGATTCATAGAGTTTGCAGAGTTCAAATTGAACTCTTACGTGATTATAAGTGTACAAGAATTACATTATAACCTAAATTTTGTTTTGGGCATGATCCTTATTAGTAATAACCAAGTTATAATTCAGATAATAGAAAATTCTGTTTATCATGAGAGAACTAAGTACCTCGAAGTGAATTGCCTTTTTATTCGTCAGCATTTTAAATTTTCTTTCATCAAACCTACTCACATCAGATTTTCGTCAGAACCAACGACCTCTTGGTTCAGTGGTAATGGGGGCTGAAATTGGTAGGGCGGACCACGGTTCGATCCCCCGCAACGTCGATTGGAAGGGAAATGAACCTTAACCCTCAACACCTTCCCGAACCGGATTAGTCTCGGCCCAGTGGGTTGAGGATACCGGGGCTTCGACCAAAAAAAAAGATTATCTTAGAAGATTGCAAATTTGTTTACTAAAGCACTGTCAACTCCTTTGTTTCAGCATCTTGTCAACAAATTGCATATCTCACTTGAAGGTCAAGTTGCATCTGTCACCTAAATATCAACTTGAGCGGGATTGTAGAAGTTTGTATATTAGTTTCTATTGGCTCATTCTGTATTTTTGTTGGTTTTAGGAACAATTTCTAGGTTTGCTCAAGAACATGAAGAACATGTTCTTGAGTTTTTTTAGAAATTTGTAGCAACTATCAACTGAACTTTAAAAGGAAATGAATAAGAGAATTTTTGCTGGTGTTGTAAACTTTCACACACCATAAAAACTTCATTTCATTACTTTATAAACTGAAATTGATTTGGAATTACAGATTGAATAAAAAAACACTATTGCAGTTACAGTACCAGTACAAAACATTCAACAACTTCTATCAACAACTATTCCTATAGATTTGTTGATAGATTTCAATCAATTACATTACATATATTATAGCAACTTGTAAACACTATTACATGAATCCAACTATATCTATATCAATCAGAAATCAATGGAATAGTAACCATGCCTATTTCTTCAAAAACAGAACACAAACAGATGTTCTAAACAAAATGGATAAAAAACACATCTTCTTTAGTCTTGGCTTCCTCTACAGCATTGAAATCACAAGGCCTTCAACACTCCTCCTTGATTGTAATGTTGTAAACACCAATTCTACTCCTTAAGTTCTAAAATTCAGCCTTACACAAAGGCTGTGTAAATAAATTTGCCAATTGATCCTTAGACTTGCAGTAACTCAGCATAACCTCTTTTCTTTGCAAAACCTCTCGGATGAAATGATGCTTGATCATGAAATGTTTTGTCCTTCCATGAAAAACAGGATTTCTTGCAATGACAATAGCAGAATGATTATCACATTTGATTTCAGTTGCATTCCTTTGCTCATAATTCAAATTAGCCAGTAATTTTCTAATCCAAATAACATGATTTACTGCTGTATTTGGTGCAATATATTTAGCTTCAGCAGTTGATTGAGCAATAGTGCTTTGCTTCTTACTGCTCCAAGTAAACATGTCTGATCTAAGGGAAAAACATAATCTTGTTGTGCTCTTCATATCTTCCTTTGATCTACCCCAATCATCATCCACATAGCCTTTCAAATTAATCTGCTCAGATCTTGTGCAAAGGATACCATAGTCAGTTGTTCCTTTTATATATCTGAGCACTTGTTTGGCAGCCTGCAGATGTGTTACGCTTGCATAACTCATAAATCTTTCCAATTTACTAGTGGCAAATATTAAATCAGGTTTGCTTGTAGTTAAATAGAACAAGCAACCTATCAAACTTCTATAATCATGTAAGTTAGCTGGTTGTTCATCCTTCTTCAATAACATTTTATCATCTTGGATCATTGGTGCGCTAACTTACTTACATTTCTCTATACAAAATCGAGAAAGCAACTCCTTGTCAAACTTCTTTTGACAGATAAATATTCCCTCTTCATATTGATGAATCTCCAATCCTAGGAAGTAGTTCATGTAACAGCCCAAAATTTCGTTAAAATGTCGTATTTAAATTTAATATTAAAATATTATACGAATAAAATACCGGAAAATTTTTCGCGTTTTACTTAAATAAATATTTGATAAGAAATAAATAACGGGTAGATTAAGACAATGTTATTAAGATTATGAATTTCGAGAATTTTGAAATCGGGAAATTATTTTGAGTCGAGTTAAAATAAATTACGAAGCGAAGTGGACCCAAGACGAATGGAAATCAGAAAAATGCCACCTTATCTCTCCACTTTCACGACCAAACTTCCCCACTTCTTAATGTAATTCTTCTTTTCTTCGAACCTCCACTAAACACCATCATTTCCACCTCACTCTCCACTAATTACCTCCACTAAACCTCCATTACCATTATCATCTTCCACCTTCATCTTCCTCATACAAACTTAAACAAAACACCATTACATTTCTAAGTTTTCTTCATAAAAATAGGGAGCAAGATGGTTTAAAACTTCCAATATTACTTGAATCAAGGTGAGGTTTTCAATCCCCTTTTGAGAATTCCGTTTTTCTTGAAGCTTTAATTTCAAATGGCCATAATTTTTCCGTTTGAGCTCCGATTTGAGTAAATAAGTACTCGTTGGAAAGCTCAGAATGTCTATTATCCATTTTCCTGAGATTTTGACGTTAAAAACGTGATTTATGTGTTGGAAAACTGCTGGAAAAGTGACGGGTTGTGTAGTGACGAGTTGAGGTTAGCAGAATCAGATTCTTTAGCGTGTTAGCTACTTGGGGTAAGTATTTTTTACTTATGTTTAGTGTCTTTTAAGAGTTAAAAGATGGAATGGTATATGGTCTTTGAGGTGGAAGTCTAGTTAGAAAAATTGTTAAGTAAAAGATGGAAGAAAGGGGGTAGATAAATGGTTAATATTTTTAAGTGGGTAATTAAAAAGATAAAGAAATAAAAATGTAAAAATAAGAGCATCCTTACATTTTATGAATTAGTGAGGTATAATTAATGAGAAATTAAAATTATGTATGTTAGGAAACACAAAACACGGTGAAGGGAGTTCTCAACCGGACCGTTAGAACGTTTCTTGAAGAGGTAAGCAATGTGAATGTAATCATTTCTTAAATTTGTTTGATCCAATATTATTTATAAATAATTATTATGGACATGTGGATTTGTGGTTTGTATGGTTGATTTGGTATGGATAAATGTGCTCTTGGATGAAAATGTGTTAGAATGGTTGATTGCAAGATTGAGAGTGACCAATTGTAAGTATGTATTTGGTGAAAATTGTTGATTTTATGTTATATGTGATTATTGATAAATGATGAGACTATGTTGATGTTGATTGTGGGTGAAATATTGTTGGTGGTTAAGTATGATTAGAATACTTGTTGATGTTTTGGATTGACTATGCTAAGAATGGATTGAATTGTTGTGGTAGAATGCTCATAACTTGTGATATGGCATAGTTTGAACAAGCATGATTTTATTATTTGGTGGTTCATAAATCATGCATACATTTTGGGCTCATGGGGAGCATTTTGACTATAATGTGCCTCTTGAGAGCGTAAATATATATTGAGGGAGTGGTTATGGCTCTTGTGAGCGTATTTTAATGGGTAGTATTGTAACGCCCTCCATTTTTCGTAATTTTAAAATTTAAATGGAATATTTAATATTTGTGAGCGGAAATTTTTTGCAAAAAGAATTAATTTAAAATTGGTGGGATAGTGTAGGATATATTAAGAATTAAAATCGGGTGAAGTTAGGAAAAATTGGGAGAGAGGAAGTCGATGGAAGATTAAGTGTAGAGTCGGGGGACAAAACCGTCATTTATTGAAATATATATATATATATATTTCTTCCTATCTCTCTCTACATCATTTTTCCATTCATATTTCTTTCTTAAAAGGACTAAACCAATTTCCTAAAACCCTAACTAAGCCCGAACCTCATCGAGTTTTGGTGTTTGGAGATCGTAGGATCGGATTAAAAGCTTGAATCGGTGAGTTTTACGACTTGGAATTTAGTTAATCACGTTTTTGCTTATGATCA
>CANYCX010243694.1:0-12700 GCA_948193385.1 Breynia disticha f. nivosa | reverse complement strand
TGAGTTTAAACATATTTTCACAGGAGTATACCTTTCCCACGAATACTCCATTTTTGGACAGCACAAGTTTTTCTGCCTCAAGTACAGCTTTTATGCCCTTCTTACATAAAATATTTGCAGATACAAGATTTTTCCTAACATTTGGAACATGCAGAACATTTGTAAGCACCAATTTCTTGCCAAAAGTGAATTGCAGTTCGACTATTCCTTTTCTAGAAACCTTTGGTGTGTCATGATTGCCCATCAATACACATTTTCTATTAACAGCATCTTCATACTCCTTAAATTGTGATTTATCATTGCAAACATGTATTGTTGCACCGGAGTTGAACCACCAATCTTTGGACTTGGTTATTGTTGCCATATTTAATTCAATAATCATGCTAATTCGCATGTCAGAAACCATAGCAACAATCTCAGAAACATTATCCTTTTCAACAACATTAGCCACGTTGGTGGCCTGTTCATTTGTTTTCAGCCGTTTCTTAAACCTGCAATCCTTCTTAAAGTGTCTTGGTTTGTCACAGAAGAAATATGACTTATTCTTCTTATTTCCATTGTTGGAATTTGCATCTGCAGAATTAAATTTTCTCTTGTTCTTTCCACTGGAATTTCCTTTGTTTGTGGATTCAACAACATTAACCTTTGCACCAACTTCTAAAGTAGCCTTGTTATTATTGTCTCTGTTAAGAGTTTCTTCTTCAATACGAATATGCTTGAGAAGTTGATCTAATATTAAATCTTCTGAAGAGTGCAGTAACTTTTTCTTGTATCCATTCCAAGTTGCAGGCAACTTAGAAATAATTTGTGCAATTTGTAATGGTTTAGAAACATCCACTTTCAGATCCTTGAGTTTTGATACCAGAACTTGTAGTTCATCAACTTGGTTCATCACAGACTTGTTACTGACCATCTCAAACTCCAAGTATTTCATACAAATGAATCTGTCTGTACCTTGCTTTTTTTACGTGTATTTTGCTTCAAGTGCAACCCATATTTCTTTTGGAGATTGAATCGACCGGAACAAGTCATAAAGACGATCAGATAGTGTGTTGAGAATGTAACCCCTGCAGCAAACTTCGTCATCCTCTCTTTTCTTCCTTGCAGTCTTAACTTCTTCAGAATCATCATTTGTTGGTGCAGGCAAATCCGGTATTTTTGGATTAAGCACATAAAAAATGCTTAATTCAGTGAGGAGAAAGATGATCTTGTCCTTTCAACGAGTGAAGTTAGAACCATCAAAGCGTTCTAACTTGTAGACTTCTTGGTTGATGATTTTGCTTGTTGCAGTAGCATCCATTGCAGAAATATTACTCTAAAATTGTTAGAAAAATGGGTAGGAAGAACGAAAGCAGAATAGGAATTGTAGGCTTTGAAACATGTAGGAACACTTTCTTTAGAGTAATATTTGCCCCAACTATTTGGTTGCAGTGATACAGACAAATTACTCCCAGGATATGACAAAGCCTCAAGAATGTAATCAACCATTTACACTCTTCCCATATCTATTTATAATGTCCTGAATTTAGCAAACAGAATTGATGAAAGGATGTATCTGTTTCGATTTAACTGAATTAGTTGAATCAGAAGAATTGCAATTGTTCATAAATAACTAATTCCAGAAGAATTGCAATTGTTCAGAAATACCTAACTCTGCAACTATTCATTTTATAAAAATTAAATAAACCAAAAACATTAATGATTTACACCAACATCTTCTCTACCATAATTTTTTACTTATTTTATAGTATTTAATTATTTTTTATTTAATTATAATACTCATTCTATTTTAAGTCTAAATTAATATGAATTAAATTTAAATAAAAATTTCAATTAATAATGTACATAAAATGAATTAACATGTTAAAAAATATATTTTCAATTTTTAAAAAAAATTCGATTTATTCTGTTTCAAAAATCAAAACCAGAATTGAACCGAATAAACCAACTGATAAAGCCTAATAAACCAAACAAATCAAACCGAAAAATAACTTTAATTGGTTCGATTACATTCATCAATTTAGTTCAATTATACCACCCACCCTTGCTGTCTTTCTCCTTTATTGCCTATCTATGTCGATACTACAATTGAATTGTAGTGACTTCCGACACTTGCCGTCTCTTTCCTTTTCATCTTTAATTTAACCGAACCACACTCACCCTTCTTATTTTTCCTTGTCTTTCTCAGCTTTGCTTAATCTCTCCACCTCCTCTCTCACTTTCTTCCTTTTCTTCTTACATTTCCAAACACATTCTCCTTCCCTCATTCCACCTCCACGTTGACGATATCCCTCTCTGTTAGGATCTTAGTAGATAGAAATTGTAAGGAGTTGAACTCTTAATAAAGTGGAACTAAAATTAAGCTTAGAATAAGAGAAACTGAGTTAAGAAAGAAGAAGGAAGAAGAGGAGAGAATAGAATAGAATAGAATTTGATTGTAGCTTCCATAACAAACTTAGTTGAGATTCCATAATATATAGTGGGTTTTCTAACATAAAGTAGTAACAAAGATAACATGATGCAAGTGTGCGGATTAATAGAAACAATAAAAGAAATAACAACTGAAATTATAACATGGGCCTGGTTGTCATAGACTAGCTTGTGCGAACCAGCTTGGTAATATATCAACCCAGCAGTCATTCTTTACACTCCCCAACCATAAAAGAATCCTTGTCTCAAGGATTAAATTCTGGATACTTCGTTCTGAAGGATTCTACATCTTTTCACGTGGCCTCTTCTAGGGTTTTCCCTTCCCAAGCCATTAGCTACTTCACTTTCGCTATGTTGCCCTTCCTATAGATTGCTCGATTGAGCATGGCCACCAAAACTTGTTTGGTGCATGCATCAGAAAAATATGGCAGCTCTCGAGTAATGTTGATGTGGGCACCTATCTTCCTCTTCAAAAGCAAAACATGGAAGGTATGATGGATCTGACTTTGCTCTGCTAAGTTTAGCGTGTACGCTACCTCGTTGAACTTCTTGATGATTTTGTTGGGTCCATAAAACTTAGCGCTAAGCTTATGATTCTCTCATTTTATGGCAGAGACTTGTTGATATGGGTGAAGTTTGAGATACACCCAATCTCCTTCCTTGAATTCCCTCTTAGAACGTTTTTTGTTGGCATGAAGTTGTATCCTTTCTCTGGCTCAGGTGAGTTATTATTTGATTACTTGAATTATGTCCTCCTTGTCTCTTTTAAACTGGTAGACATACTCTGAGTTGTTTTCAATTTCTAGAAAAATCGCATGCTGAGGCAGTGAAAACTTATAGAGAGCTTGGAAGGGAGTTATGGTGAGTGAGGTATGGTAAGTTTATGTTATATCACCATTCAGTTAGATAAAGCCATGAATTCCATTACTTTGGCCTATGATGAGTCATACATCTAAGGTATGCTTCAAGACACTGATTAACTCTCTCTATTTGTCCTTCCGTCTAAGGATGATGAGCTAAACTAAATTGTAATGTGGTTCTTAATAACTGAAATAATTCCTACCATAAATTGCTAGTAAATATTGGATCCCTATTCAAAACAATAATATGAGGAAATTCATGTAGCCTGTAAACCTGAGTCATAAACAACCTTGCTACTGTCCTTACAGTGTAAGGATGAGCTAAGGACATTAAATGACTATATTTGGTAAATTGATCCACCACCACTAATATTATTCTCTTCCCTTTTGATACTGATAGCCCCTCTATAAAATCCATATTGATGTACTGCTATGTTCCCTCCGGAACTATAGTGGTTGAAGTAGCCCTGGATACATAACATGTTCATGTTTGCATTTTTGGAAAACCTCATATTCCTATACTGTGATGAGAACATCTAACTTTAATTTGGGCAGAAAGAAATGTTGTCGAACCTTATGACAAGTAACTCTGAACCCAGAGTGGCCACCCCATAGTTGAGGTATGAATTTCTTTCAATACATGTTTCTATATATCTCCCCTATTGCCCACATAAATGCGACCTTTATAACTCAAAATGCCATTCTAATACATATGATGAGCCAATGATGAGGGGTCTGTCAATAGTTGTTGAATCTTCTCTGAGGCCTCCATATCTCTTGTATAATTGGACTTAACATCCTCCAGCTAACTTGATTGAATTACTATGATGGTGTTCATTATGCCGTCATCCTCTTAAACTTTATTGGCATCTGCCACCTTATTCTTCTTCCCTTGCTTGTACTAGATCACATATTGCAGTCCCAATAGTTTAAGTGAGTGCTTTTTTCAACAGTTGCGTATTCATCTTTTGTTGCAAAAGAAGTTTAAGGCTTAAATGATTTGACCTTATGATGAATGGAGATGGCTCCACATAATGGCGCCACTTCTCAACGGCGGATAGTACTACGATTAGCTCTTTCTTGTATGTAGATGAGCCCTGATTTTTTGACACAAAACTTTATTGAAATAAGTCAATGACCTTCCCTCCTGTATTAAGAATAAACCAATACCCTTATCATAAACATCTATTTCTAAAATAAACACTTTAAAAAAAATCAAGGAGGGCTAATACTGGTTCTGAACACATAATCCTCTTGAGCTCCTGCAATGCTTTCTCTGTGTCTGAACTCCATTTGAAGCTATCTTTCTTGAGCAAATCCATAAGGGGTTTGCTGATGATGCCATATCCTTTAATAAACCTACAATAGTAACTGGTTAATCCCAAAAATCCTTTAAGGATTTTAAGGTTTTTGTTATTGCCAGAATTGCATAACTGCTATCTTATCTAGATCTATTGCTATTCCTTCTACCGTGATGATGTGTCTAAGGTAGTCCACGTTTGTCACTCCAAAGTGGCACTTGAATGCCTTGGAAAAATAATTGGTGTTGCCTTAGAATCTATACTATTGTCCTGAGGTATTCTTGATGGTCATCTAATGTCTTGCTGTACACCAAAATATCGTCAAAGAAAACGAGTATAAATTTTTGAAGGTAATAAGAGAATACCTGATTCATTAATGGTTAAAAAGTGGCACGAGCATTGGTGAGTTCAAAGGGAATGACCTTGAACTCATAATGTCCCAATTGTGTTTGAAAAGTTATTTTGTGAATGTCAGTTTCTGCCATTCTAATTTGATGATAACCCGACCTTAAATACACTTTAGAAATAATTTGAGCTCCATGCAATTCGTCCACAAGATCTTCCACTAATAGAATTAGGAGTTTATCTTTAATGGTGATGTCATTAATCCCCTATAATCAATACAAAACCTTCATGACCCGTCTTTCTTCTTCAATAAGAGAATAGGCGAGGCGAGTGGGATGTGATTGTAACCGATTACTGAGGATTCCATCATCTCTTTGACCATTTTCTCAATTTCTCCTTTTTGATGAAAGGGATAATAATAGGGTCGTAGGTTAATTGATTGGGCATTTGGTTTTGGTGGTATGGTGTGGCCTAAGGGTCTTTGAGGGTTGTAATCCTTTTGGTTTAGAAAACACATCCCAGTACTCTTGCAACAGGGGTTGTGGAGAATTATGAACCTTAGATGGTTCCTGACTCTTATCTTCAATCATCATGAATAAATGCCTGTTACTCCCTTGAGGATCTATCTCAATAATTTCTACATTCTCTTCTTTGATAGAACACTGTATGACTTATTATTTTTTTGAGCCATCTTATCTTTTCACCACCTTTATTGATTGTCACCTCCCTACTCTTAAGATCAAATAGTATGGGATTATAGTTTTCCATCCAATCCAATCCCAGCACTATATCACAACCTCCTAACTCCAACACTCTCAAATATGATTCAAATTCCATTTTTCATTTTCTTACCAATCCTAGCACTATATCACACCTTTATTGTGTTAGCTTCAATCATAGACACATATAATCAATTGACCAAATTCCAATCAGTTAAGCCATTTGTAATTTCACTATGAATTAACACTCCAATAGATCTTTTCTTTATCCATCCATTAATCTTAAAATCATTTGGGGCAGACTTACCACTCAAGGCGTGTAGGGATATTTTCTCCACCACTTCATTATTATCAGTGGCCTTGAATTCCTCTATTATGACAGGTTCTATGACTTCCTCTATCTCACTAGCTTCAACATCTGCCAGCAACATATGGAGTACCTTCTGAACTTTACACTGGTGTCCCCTGAAGTAAGGATCCCCACATCAAAAGTATTTATTGTCCTTTTGCAGTTTACTTTTATTTATGGTTACTGGTTTTAGGATATCTATGTTGGACTGGGATGAAGTGTTGTGGTATGGATTGATGTAAGGGTTGCAGTTTATTATGATGGTTTTGGTAGGTGACTTCGGGTTGGTCAAGTGCGAGGTAAGAGGTAATGTGGTAGTGTTTGTGTTTGCATTTTTTTATGGTTTTGAGTGTGGATATGATGAGTCTGTCATGCAGGGATTCATGTAGCTTGGCCTGGTCAAAGGCCACTGTCAAAGAGGTTGGTTTGAACCTCTTCAAGGCTAAGGATGGATCATCCTTATCCCTTCAATAAACACTGTCACGAGGTAATTTGTTGTAAACCATGGATTGATCCTTTTAACCAAGGATTGAGGTCTTTAAACCTCTTCTGATACGCCCCCACAGAATTAGTTTGCTTGATCCTGTGGAACTTTTCTATAACATTAATTTCTTTTTTATCTTCATATTGTTTGCATAGATCACTAACAAACTCTTCCCATTTTAGGTATGCTTTGTTTTCTCACCATTCTTGAAACTAAATGTCCAATTTCTCCTATAAGGACATTGAAGTGGTGTCTACTTTCCATTCCTCTGCTACCTGATAGATCTAAAACAATATAACACATCGTTGTGCCCACATCTGAGGGTTGGTCCCATTAAACATAGGGAAATCAATATTCGATCAGAAGCTACCAGATCTGGGTGAGATTTGTAAGGTTTTTTTAGGTGTTGGTTCATTGGTGCAGGTGATTATAGTGGTAGACTAGAGGTGTAGGTTGGATTCCTTTCTCGGGGTTGGTATTTAAAGATGAGGCAGTTGCAATTGTTTGGATTTTACTGGTAGTGTTATTGTTAGTTTGTGTGTTGTTTTCTTGGTTTAGGTTGATTACGTCTAAAATAACTTGTATTGATCTTATATTTTCTGTTGTTGTTTGGCATGTGCTTGGGCATTACGGTCCCATTTCTTCTGTTGTTCCATTTGGAATTTTTGAACTCCTCTTGCAATCTATGAATACTTTCATTCATTGATTTCATTCTAGTACCCTTTGCTATATGCAAGGATGGGTGGCTCTAATACCAAATATTAGGATATTAGTAGATAGAAATTTTTAAAAGTTGAACTCTTAATAAAGTGGAGCTAAAATTAATCTTAGAATAAACTGAGGTAAGAAAGAAGAAGGAAGATAGAGAGAGAATAAGAAGAAGATGAGAGAATAGAATAGAATTTGATTGCAACTTTTCCATATCAAACTTAGTTGAGACTCCATAATATATAGTGGGTTCTGTAACAGAAAGTAACAACAAAAATAACATGATGCAAATGTGCTTAATAACAAAAACAATGAAAGAAATAATAGCTAGAATTATAACATGGGCCTAGTAGTCATGGGCTGGCCTTATGCGAACTAGCTTGGTAATATATCAACCCAGCAGTCGTTCCTTCCACTCTCTTTGTCACTGTCCTCTCCTCTTTCGATGAGTTCGTGGTATGTTTGAGATAAGTCCAAGTTGAACCCTTGCCCTTTCCTCTCGAGTTCTTCATCCTTTTCTTATTTCTTCAAGTATTTTTCCCATATGATATCAATTTCACGTTTGGTTCCAAGGGAAATGAAAAAGTACACTCCTTTTTCTTTGTGTTCTAGTCATCTACTACATCTCATCCAGCCACTAAATTATCAAATCAAACCGTAGGATAATTAAGTCTTTGGTTTAAGGAGGTGTGTTTGAACATTTCTGTTGTGAATATTTTTTAACCCTTTTTAGGTTTATAAAATGATAGGCATATAGTACATACAACCTTCATTTTCCTAAACTACATCCATTTTGTCCTTCCTCATATCTCGCAAACTAATCTTCATTCTCTTTCCTCACACTGCATTCAAATCCCTGTAAGTTTCACTTTGGCTTTTGAACTAATTCAAACCTATATTCATTGCCTTTAGAATTTAGATTCTGATTTTAGTTTAGCTTGTGACATTTTGTAGTATCGTTCTTTATTTCTTAACCTTAGTGATTTTTTTGATGATTTTAGGTTATGGCATATCGTCTCTGACACTTTGTTCGTTTCGAGAATGAAGACTGGAAAGAACACATGAACATGATATGAGGTTTCATTATAGTGAAGATGAATTGGGAGAAACTACTCTAAAACTTGTTATAATTATAATAATACTTTTATTTATTATTTTAGTAATAAGTATAGTTGTTGTATTAATAGAAATTATTTTTCTAATTGTTCTGATGGAATTAATCCACAAATAAAACTAAAATATATATGAATTAGCAGATTACATGCCATGTTAAATTGTAGTACATATATTTCTTAAATCGTTTGAATATGAAGTTAAATTTTCAAGAAAAAATAAAAAAGAGATTGTAAGGATCGAAATAGAAAATTTCATTTAACATCCATGAAACTTTCTGACAGTGACATTGTATCACTAGAGCATGTGCAGTAGTCCTTTTTTAGATAGGGAAATAGAGAAAAGACATGCAAGTTAAGTCAAGTGCCATTCTAAGATGTTTAATGTCAAAAGCTTAACTGCTTTTTTGAAGTGCTCTGAATAAGCTTCCCCTACAATTAGAAAAAATGTATAAAAAGAGCAACTTTCACAAGAAGAGTTGGACCATTATTCATAACATTGACAGAAATAAAAAACCACACACAATAAGTTTCAACATTATTCTACACATCTTAAGGTATCCCATAAAGGAAAACTATAAAATAGAAATGGATATATTACTTGTAGAGCAATGAAAACAAAAACTATAAGTTCACCAATTTTCAACTCATTTGAAAATTTAATTTGAATCTTTTTACCATTAAGTAATGAAAATTACTAGAATTTTTAGATGTATGCCGCAAGTTAAATGTTTTCATTGAATTTAGAAATATTTCTAAATCAAATTTAGACCAAATTTAGACCAAATTTAGATCAAATTTAGTCTAAATTTGAATCAAATTTAGTCTAAATTTGGACAAATTTAGCTGTCTAAATAGTTAAATGGACTTGTTTAATATACAAAACGTTGTTGTCTAGTGGCTTGGAGCTGATATTCTAGTACAACATTAAGATAAATCAATGCAGGAACTCATCTTTAACATACTAACCACAACAAGCCTTATGTCTCTTTCAGACTAACCACACAAACTCTAAGTAAGTGTTGGACAAACCACCGCACAAACTCCAAAGTGTCTTTTCCAAACCCAAGTAGGTCTCCACTCATAAAGCCTACACAAGCAATAAATATCACTTTTTTTAGTGCTTCATTTTGCTTTTGTTTTGTTGATATAGGATTATTGCAATGATTTTCTAATTACTATTATTGTAGCTATGTTACTTGTTTTTCATGTGCGTACTTCTGAGAATAGAGAGGGGCACACACATATCAATAATGATAGGGGTTCAGCTTTTCAGATGAAGATTTAAGAAAAAATAATACAAAAATTATTATTATAATATGGATAGTTTTTCTTGTTATTATAGGAATTTGGATAGTTGTTATAGTTATTAGGCACTATTTGTCTACTGGTGGTTATATTAGAATTGGCTCAAAAATAGTACTACAAAATGTATAAATTGTGCGACAACAACAACACCTAGATTGTTTTTCTGTAATGACATGAAGAAAAAAAAATCTAATTCTTATTTGATAAATCATAATATTTCAGACTTTCTATTAGTAGTTATCTTCTCATTATTTTTTGTTTGTACAACTTATAAATGTTTTGTGCAATAGTACTGGAATTTCAACATGAACATTCCAACTAGAATTTTATTTCAAGTAGATCCTCAATTGCATTCGTATGACAATTTATTGGCTAAAGTGATTCTTGTTGAATCGCTAATTTTGATAAGTCTATTAATTACATGGATATCGAATTTGTCATGATCAGCTTCCATACAAGTGAAATTTGTTACATCAAGTTGTTGATTAATCAAATTTAACAATTATTATTCTTGAAATTTTGTGTCTGATTTACATTGAACATACTCCAAAACTATTCTTCTTAGACAAGTTTACGAGAAACAATAAAAAGAAGAAGAAAATATACTTACTCGAGTAAATATATTTTTCTCTTCTAACAATAACACGATGAATAGATTATATTTTAAAGTTTAAAAAATGTTCAAAAATGTATATAATTTTTTATTCAATAAATCAAAATCGTACATAATACTTCCCTTACCATCACCTCTGGAGAAAAACATAAATGGTGTTAGTGCCCTTTAACATTATAGTGATTTATACTTTCATATGGTTTGTCAACATAAACATCATTTTTTTATCCACTAGGTTGTGGGCTCCATCTACCACTCTTATGTTTGCACAAAGTACATCGTATATGGTGGATAAATAAAGTTAAAAGCCACCAGTTCCCATCGAAGGACGATGTTCTTCTAGAGGACTATAAACTTCACCTCCCCATTCAACTATTGATTTCGAATCTTCTAACGATGTGAAAACGCTTTTAGTCTACCATCTAACTTGAATATTATCCTTACTTAGCACATGATAGTAGTTCCCATTAATTGTATCCTATTATTTATCAAAGACAATATAATTTTATAATAATTAATAACTTAAATAGTACACTACATTTAGTTATTTATTATACAATGATAAATTTAATAAATTAATTTAAGTACAAATATTATAACTGAAAAGATAAAAAAAGCAATAATATATCTCATTTTCATATAAAGATTATAATATTTATTACAATGACATTTGCTTTTATTATTTAAAAATAAAAATAGTTGTCTAAAAAAATAAAATAAAATTGTAAAATATGGATTATACAAAATGGATTCAAAGTTCCTTTAGATTAAAAAGATAAATTGCAATGAAAATGTAACATTGAGTATTTTTTATTTTATTAGAAAAATAAAAATATTTAAAAGATAAAATACTTACTTTGTATACAAAATAAATGAAACTCCATATTTCTACTACATTGCTTCTTATAGTAACTTCAGGAAATATGTAATCAAGAGGAATTTTCTTGTTAGCCAATATTAAGAGTGGTTTGGAACACAAGTTGTTAAAACATTGTACATTTTGTGTCTATTTTTGTAAAAAAATTAATTTAATAAAGATGATAAAATTATGATAGATCAATCATTAGTCAAAATATTAAAAATCATGAAAATATGGTTCTTACGGTAGTATATGTGAATAATCGAGTTTTGGTGTCTTTGTATATGATTAGATTAAATTAGAGGACAATATAAAAAATCAGAGTCTGTAAAAAATGATTTTATTTTCATAAAAATAATATAAATTAATTTTGACGAGTTTTTCATAAAAAAATATAATAAATCATATCTTGAAATTTTGAACTAAAATAGATAAGTTTTTTTTGCAATCAAAGCCTTTTCCAAAAAAACTAGAGATAATTATATCCTACACCATCTTTTACTTTAATATTGCACTTTCTACTTTAATATTACATAAACTACTTTAATATTACATAAATACTGTTTTACTTACATTTTTAAGTTTCTTTTTTATTGTTTTGAACTTTTTTTTTACATATTTATTATATATAAACTATTTAATTACTTTTAAGATACTTTTAAAATCTTTTCATCTTTTAATCAAAGTAGTTTTTATCTTGTTGTTTTGTAGGTTTAAAGTATAAAATGCAAAGTAAAAGTTATTTGTGTAATTTTTAAAGTTTTTTTCAAAAAAGTACAATTAAAAAGGTTAAAATAGGTATTTATGTAATATTAAAGTAGAAAGTGCAATATTAAAGTGAAAGATGGTGTAGGATATAATTATCCCCAAACAAAATGCAATGCAACCCTAAAACATGCCAAATCCAATTTTAAGTTTTAAAAGCCAAGCCCTTTAGAGAAATTGGGCCTTTGGACTCCTTGAGTTAACCCAGTGATGGGCTTGGGCCAAGCCCAAAAATTCATGGAATGAATTACTCAAGCCCGCAAGACCAATGTCTAATTATTTTGTGCCAAAAATAAAATAGACTCAATTTCCCTTTACAATTTTACACAAATATAAGTATAAGTGTAAACTATATGATGCCATTTAATAAAAAATTAAACACATACATATACAAAATTTCAAACATGAAATTTCCTACTGCCATATTTCATTTTAGTCCCTAAATTTTAATAAAAATACATTTAGGCCATTTTAGATTCCTAAGACTTAAAACTAGTCCACTAGTTCATTAAATCTTACTAAAAAGGACCTAGTCTTGCAATTTTATCAAATTAGGCCAAAATTAAAAAATGAACAGTAAACCCTAGACACTATTCACGTCTAATACAGTAGCATAATGGTCCCAAATTTCCATAAAATCATTTTAGCCCTAATTGATCAAAAACTATGTCCAAATAGTCATTAAGCATCCAATTATGTACCTAGTTTTGTATTTTATGGAAGGACAATTATACTAACATGTAACCAGCCATAATTTAAGTTAATTAGGATTAAAACCTACTGTTCTAAGTCAGTTTATAATCCAAATTACTGCCCTAATCAAAACAGCCACGTTTTTAACCAAAAA
>CANYCX010243574.1:0-10669 GCA_948193385.1 Breynia disticha f. nivosa | reverse complement strand
CATAAAAAATTTAAAAATTAGTTAATAGAAATTATAATAATATTTTAAAAATTAAAGTTATTGTCTTATGATATGGAACAAACATGTTCTTAAGATGAAAAAGACACAATAACCATTGAAACAGATAAAATTATTTTTTTTTTAGAGTAAAATCGTTACTCGAGTATGATTGTTATTAATTTTGTATTATGTATTAATTTATTTAGAGTAATTACTTTTCACTTGTATATTTTTTTTATATATATGTATATATCAAAATTTTTCAACGAATACATATGAAATCTCGCTCCCCCTTATTTTTTTTTTGGTTCCGTCCCTGATCACAGTCCTAGTATTTCGAAGGTTTTTAAAAAGGGCTGATTACATTTATAGCCACATTATATTATTTAATTACAAACAATTTTTAAAACTAACTTCTTAATTACTTGCCATTCATAACAAGCATTCATCTGATCTTTGCATTCATCGTGAGAGTTCCCAATACCCCTGCAGTCTAAACTTAAAGAAAGAAACACAGCAATCCATTAACAACTTTCAACCTCTACCTTCACTAAGCAGTACACAACCCATCCGAATCCATCAACGTCCAACACAAAAACCCGAAACCAATTCTTCTCACCTTTAATGCATTAACCCATCACTAACAGCATTCATGACTACCAACAACACTATCCATAGCCTCCAAATCCACTTACAATGCTACAACAACCATCTAAACACCACTACAATTTCCAAATCGACAACCAAATGCAATAACAATACCGAAGATTGTGGTGGCAGTGGATATTATGGGGTGGTGGGAATGTTTTATAAAAAGGAGAAGAGAGTTTAGTTGTTGGGAGTTGTCTTTAAGTAGTAAAAAAGAAAAACAATAAAGAAGAGAAAGGAGGAAGAACAAGGGGATAGTTAACATATAACTTGTAAAAAAAAATAGATCGAATGAAATTAAAAAAATCACTCTAAAATTTTAAAGAAAAAAATTGTAATAAAAAACTCGTACATAATATAATTACTCATAAAACCTCGAAACCTATGCATGCTAAACCTCCAAATTAGTGGGTTAAAAAAGTAATTATAATTTTTACTTTTTATTATTTTATAAATATTTATTTTTTTTAAACAACAAAAGATTTTAATTAAAATAAAATCTGAACTTTCACTACTTTATGTTATTTTATAAATTATTACTTTATCTTTCTCTCAATTTTGTCAAACACACGTGTTAGGGAATTGTTGGAGAATCGCTCAAAGAACTACTTTTGTTGATGTAACGGCCAAAAATTTGAAAATGATCAAAGCGAAAGAATTGACAAGAGGAATTAATTATGCCACTTTTCCTTGAAATGTAGTTTTTGGAGGTCATTGTTTTGTTTTATTGGTCAAATGAGTTTGGTTTGCAACGAAAAGCCACCATCTATTGAGCTGATTCATCTCAAATGTTCATGTCCAATTCCCCCGACCCCTCCTTTCTCCAATCAAATAAATATATATATACATTATCACATGTCTCCCTCACATTTTCCCAATAATTCCTACTAATCATCCTCTGCATCTAAACTATGCATCACCTACTGAATCATCATCCCAATCATGAAGGATTAAGCACATTTCTTTCACCTTTCTTTCGCTCTTACCAGCTTTTCGGAATTCATCCCTTCGGGCTGGGCTGTTTTGATTCTTCAACTCTACTTTAAATCTGCAGAATGTATCAACAATTCTCTCTGCATTAGCTGGTCCAAAAGATGTGCAAAATCCATTGCATTGCACAAAGACTATCTTTCCTTTTTCCTCTCTGACCGTGAAGAATTCTCAGACGAACTGTCCAGTCCTAGACATTTGAGGAAGGCAATCCTGGCTAGTCTAAAATAGTTGCAAGGGTGGAAACCAATGGGGGAGGATTGTCTTTCTACATTGTTTTCAGCCACTATTCTTCTACCTGTGTTCGTTGCTATCTCCCCCTTAATACTTCGGTTATCTCCTATCTGGCAAAAACCAGTTCTTCATCAATTTTCGTATCCGAAAATGCAACATGTAATTCGCAAAAAGCAGACCATGATTACAATATAGATGCCAAGATCACCCAAAACAAACAAATTCATTTTCCATAGAAAACAAATTTGTAATAGATTTCATCTGGAGCAATATGCTTCAAGTCATTCGAGAATTCACTACATTGTAATATAATCTAATGAATTTATTGAAAAGCAATGTACTTTCAATCTTACCAAGTATTCGCTACAGGATAAGATAATTTATTTTCATCACAATTTAAAGACGGTGCAGTCTAACAGCTGGTTTTAGTTGGTGAGACACCAAAATAGTGACAGATCATATTGGCAAGTAGATATAATATTGTAAAGGATCAAGACAGACCAAACCCACATGTACATAAATTTCTCATAAACTAATTCTTTTTAAAGTTTATCGTTGATTCTCTCTTGTGTTGCATACCGTATACGCCAAAAAGACTTGGTCTTATTCACATATGTTATCAAAGAAAATCAAAGCGTTAATGAAAACAGAAGGGCAATACTACCTGAAATGAAACGTAGAAGAAAAGATAGCTATGCTAATGAAATTTTTAAAAGAACTTTCTAATTAGTACTTTATTAAGGAACTTCATAACAGTATCAGTGCGTAAGATGAGGGCTAAGTCGAGAGCCTATTAAGGAATATTTGGATTACACTTATTCAATCATTTAGAATAAAACTTAACAGAAATTTACACAAAGCAAGCATCAATCTGATTATTTTTAACTAATGATAATGGATCATTAGTAATAGCACGAGCAACTATATTTTAGGGCCATGGGAATCGCATCGGATTTAAATCAAGAAACAGATGCAAATTCTTTAAAAAAGGCAATAAAAAGAGCGGATGATCTATTTTTAAGGAAATTAATTGGTGTAAAGAAAAAAAATTACACCTAATTACATTCCCAAAACCTTCTAAAATAACCATAAAAGAAAAAACCACAGGTTGCACGAATCTTTCATGATAAAACTTAAAGAAAGAGCAATATTATTACTTATCAACATCAACTTCAACAAAAAAAAGTCATAATCTTTGGAATTATAGTGACGAGTAATCATTGCAGAACCAGAAAAAAAAAATCAAAATTGGTAAATGGGTTAGCAAGAAAATAAATAAAAAAATATACCTGTCCATGTTGAAACCTGTTGAGAGTAAGAGAAGAAGCATTAGAGACTTTAAAAACAGGCTTTATAACAAAATCGGAAGAATGATTCGAAGAAGAAGAAGTGGGCATGTCGGAAAGATCTGAAGTGAAAAGAGTGAAAGAATAAAGAAGAAAGAAGAGAAGGAATAAGACAAGGAGTTGGATCCAAATAAGCCATGGGACTTTAAAGCTTTCAATGCTGAATTCATCGCCAAGATCATAGATGCCCATACTGTTTTCAATTGTGTGAAATTATTACAAAGAAAGAAAGGTAGGTGGGAGATTGGAAAAGAGAGTTTGGGGTGGGTTTGGGTTTATTAAATTATGCGTGGGAGAGAGTGTAGTATCGGAAAGAGGAGTCGAAATGAAGAAGAGAGAATTGTTGGGAGTTGCAGGTGAAGACATTGTTTATGAGGTGGACGTGGGAATTGACGTTTCAAACTTTTACTTCAATTTTCTCTCCACGCGTTTCACTATTCACGCGCTTCTCCAGTTTCTTTTATTTCTCCTCAATTTTCATAATAGTTATTCATTTTACTACACTAATAGTAATAGGGTTTTTTTTTACTATTTGGTGTTTTTATTAAAATAATTTAGATAAGATTGACATTAGATTATTTTTGGACAATATAGAAAAGAGTTGAGATAAAATTGGAACGTATTTAGAAAATTTATTTAAACTGTTTGTTAAAATATTTTGATATAAAAAATTGTAGATTTTTTTCAACATGTTTGTTAAATACATGGTATGGTATGGAAGAAAAATCACATTTACCTAATTATCTTTACTTTTAAAATTATGAATCATTTATTTTTTTTGACATAATAGTAAAAAAATTTGAACAAAATAATTAATAAAATGTATTAGACAAAAAAATAAACGTATTATTTGTAAAATTACAACTTATTTAAAATTTATTTCTGAAAAGATAAATAAAAAATTTGAAAATGATTATTACTTTAAAATAATAAAATTAATGTGTTTTGATGTAAGAATAAAAGATGAATAACTCAAGAAGATGATGTTTATATAAATAAATAAAGAGACAATTTTGTTTGTTTTGTATGTTAAGTACTTTTGGGAAGCTTATCTTAAATCTTGGTAGAGATACATATCCCTCGCTACTTCAAGATAGCTGAATTATCCACTTTTTTTATTTAAAAGTTGACTTTATTTAACAGACAACATGTATTACTGAAAAAAAAATAACAAAATCTAAATTCATTCTATTCCATGTTTATCAATGTTTAACAAACACACCCTATATAAATAAGAGTGTAAATGACTTTGGCGGGTCGATGTTCCACTCAATAAAAAATTTAGTTTGTGACTCGAGTTAATATAAAGATTGACAAATTTAAACAAATTTTTAAATTATTTTATAACGAGTCATGTTTGAATAATCTAAAATTCAACTTAAAAAACTTAGTAACAGACTCGTTTTAACATTCATAAATAAATTTAATTACATAAGTTTTTTTATAAATGTATAGATTTATATTTTTCTATATTTTATATAGTAATATAATCTATTTGTTGATACATAGGAAGAAAACAGAGTAATTTATAAATACATAGAAAAAAACAAAGTATTAAGACTTCAAATTTTCCACTTGCACATATAGCATTTTTTAGAAAGTTGTGAGATGAAGATATGTTTTATGAGACAAAAATTTAGATGAGTGGAGTATAAAATATATTAAAATAATAAATAAAAAGACTTGATGCGTAGTATTAGATTTTATCGATCTTTTATGAATAATTGTTGTTAAGTTAAGTCGTATTTGGGAATAATTGTTGTTTTCTCATTAAATTTATGGTATGTATGTTATTATACTCGTTTTTTTTTCGAAATAATGTTATTATACTCCTAATAAGGAAAGGATTTTTTCTTTGTCGTTTTTTCATGCTTTATAAATACTTTCTTCTGTTTCAAAAAAAGATTATTATAAAAAATATTTTAGATGTTTTAAAATAATTGTCACTCATTAATTTTTCATAATTTTTCTTAAATTTTCATTATAATAATTATTTTCTCCGTCTCACAATACATGTTGTTTAAGATTTTGCACACAGATTAAGAATATATTTTATATATCTTAAATTAGTATTAAATTGACTATTATATCTTATTACTAGTGTACATCAAAATAACCTCTAAACTAAATTTTTATTAAAAATATAAAACTAATAAGAGAAATATTAGAATAAATTATTAAATGTTGTATTGATAGTATAACGATATATGGTACGAAAAAAATTATTTTTTTCTAGATCGATATCTATTGTGAGATGGAGGAGTATTTGTTTAATTGACTTTTGTTTAGTTTTCATTTAATTATATTCTAATATATACTATTTTTAATATCAATAATTAAAAATAAATTAATAATTATTTTATTATTTTAATATTTGTGATAAAAAAATAAACGACAATATTGTAGAATGAAATGAGTACTAAATTATTAGTATAGGTTTGGTTATGACGTGTGAAATTCAAAACTCTGTCTGTTTCAATCATTGTTGGTTAGAATGATTGCAGTTAGATGTTTATCTTAGATATCAGTGTTACTTTGGATCTGTTTGATAAAAATAAAAATTAAATGTTGAATTTTAAGTATTAAATTTTTAATTTGTTAATAAAATTTGTTTATTTATAATTAAAAGTTAAATGTTGAATTTAATAAATTATTTAAAAAATAGAACCAATAAATAATTGAATAATTATTTAAATTTTTATAAAATTTAAAAAATATAATTAAAAAATTATGGAATTATTAAACCAAAAAGTTTTGAATATTCATTTTATGAATGAATAAATGAAAAGAATAAAATAATAAAGCATACATGTGTGTTAAATTTTTTTATATTTAAAAATAATAAAATTATAAATAATTTTTATAGTAGGATTTTATTAATGATGATAATAACAAAATTAATAATTTGAGTTTTTATAGTTATAATTTAATAAATATGTAAAAACTTTGATAAAATAAATTCATAAGATTTATCTCTTAATATTTACATAAATATAATTATATAAAATATTTAATTTATTAATATAATTTTAAATAAAAATATAAATAAATTAATTACTTAATATTTTAAATTAAATACTTAATTAGTGATATCAGACACTCCTTTCGTTGCGTTGGGGTGGATAGAGGAATAAGGCAAGCCTTTTTCTCTCCATTTTTGTTTAATATTAATGTGATGTTACTCTTAATAGAGTAATAATTATTTTAAAACTATATTAATTATTTTGATTTTAAATTCAGTTTCAATATTGAAAGATTGTAGGTTTGATATATGATTGGTGAGTATAAAAATAAAAATGGCATATTAAAAAATATTAAATATTTGTCTAGGTATTAAATTTGTGGTTTAAAAATAAGTACTATTAAATTTTAATTTGTATTGAGAATTATTAATTTATTTTTAGTTATTTCAGAAGTTTGGTATTTAAGTGAGAAAAGACCTAAAATTTGATCTGATCTGTCCCTTTTTCAAATCAAAAGACCTAAACAAATACGAAATGATCTAAAATACAAGAAGAATTGAACCAAAATAACCAAAATTTTAGATCAATTCTGATTCTTTAAAAAATAAAAACCACAACTTTAAGTTGAGTTTGGTCTTGGGCTGATTGCATATATACCTTATTTCTAGTTTTTATTACAAACTAGACACCATTAAAGGTAGTTTTTGTATTTTTACTTATTAAATTGCACATATAGCTTAGTTATGAGTAGATAAAGTCTATATACAGTTTATGTCAAATTAATATTTAGCTTAACCGATAAAAAAATTATATATAAGTTAATCTTTGAAAAATTATAAAAAATAAAGCAGTTTAATATATGTTAAGTTGAAAGTTTATATTAAGTTTAAATATATGTAAATAGATATAATTTTATACATAAAAATATTTAAATTCATATATAAAATTTATATGAATTTATATGAAGTTAATATTAAATTTATATCTACAAAACTCAATTAGTACAAAGTGCAATTAAAAAAAGTTAAAACTAGTATTTTACAAATTTTTTTAAAATATTTATATTTCAACAAATAAAAAGACAAATATAATATACTATTTAATTAATCTTGATTCTTAGATAAAAATTAAACTGACTCGACCCATAATCATCCCTAACACATTGGCATAAGTTTATGATAGCAAAGACTAGTGATTTGGGTTAGAGCTGATTAAAGGCTTGCCGAGAGTGTTTTTATTCTTCAATATGGAAATGATTGCGGAAGATCAATAGGATTTCTTGAGACGTGTCTAAAACAAATATTATGATGGATTTTATGTGTTTATTCTTTTTTTAGATTTTCTGGAAAAAATCGAGCGCTGAAAAAGATTGTGCGGATGATTACGCAAGCATGCCATTAAATTATAGTATTTCCAAATTGAGGACAAAATCAAAGAAATTCGTTAAAAATAAAATATTGCGCGAGTAATTATAATTTAATATTCAAACGATTGTAGTGAAATAATAAAGTGGTGATTTTATCACCCTAAAACCTTGACTCAATGATGACAAAGTAAATCGCAAATAGTAAAATTAACAACCATATAAATAGTCATAGATATTGAAATAAACTGCTGAAAATTGTAATAGCAGTGGCTAAAAGTAAGAACAAGACTGTTGGAAATTAGAAAATAATGACAGAAAAATAAAAAGAGAGTCGAAAACTAAGGAAGACGACAATTCTGACCAGGGCCGAATGCTTTTTTTCAGGGACGAGTTGCAGAAAATGTAGAAAGAGGTCTGAAAATGTAAACTGCAAGTCGAGAGCTGAAACGGAGCTAGTGTCAGTAGAAAATGGGGCTAGTGATGGAGAACACGGCTAGTGGCGAAAGATTTTTTCCAATGACCGGAGTTTGATAATGTAGACTGAAGGTTGAAGAAGTAAATTGTAAAATATGAATTGAATCAAAGAGAAAAAAGATCAAGGGTGATGGTAGTTTGGTGGAAGGTAAAAAGGAAGTTAGTCAAGAGAAAAGTCAAGGCAGAAGCTGTTTTACATTATCAATAGTTTTTTAGGGTTGTGTTTAGGTTAAGATGTGTGTCCCTTTTTCTTGCCTCTTCTTTCCATATTTATAAGCATATCCATATATGATAATAAATCACATATTCCCTTATTGATATAATTGAAATCAAACATTCTTCAATCAAATATTTTTTAAATATTTTATTTACTTCTTTTTTTTAAATAATCAATTAAATATTCTTCATATATTTGATTTAGTTCTTTTTTGGTACTTGGATTCTTTTAATATTTTTCTGCCGTATTTACTGAAATAGGTTAAAAATTTATACCAATAATTGATATTATCCAATTAATTCAATTCACAGACAAGAATTATTTTGGTGTAAACACAATCCTACAACCTTGTGCTCGATTGTGTCCACCAAAAATTACTTTTACACATAAAAAATGTAGATATATTAAAATTAATCGATACACAACACATGATTTAAGTTTTTATAAACATCGAGCATGTGGCGAATGTGATAAAACCAAATGGACAGAAATTTTGAGGCGAAAAACTGTTGGAATTATTTTTCCTAAAAAATCGAAATTGATTTTTTTTCTTATTCCAAAATACAAATTGAACATGTTCTTCAGTGATGTGAGCCACGCACGCGCCACAAGGTCGGTGTGGCGGATAAAGTGGCACCGCGCAGACACTTCGAAAAACGGTGGGTTTCAAATCTAACGGTCAGGATTCAGTTGTATGTACTTTCACATCCTCATCTTCTTCCTCCACCGTTCGCAGCAAACCATCTTAAAATAATTATTAATACACAAACAAATACATTAGTTCGCAGATGTTACCACCACGTGATCTGTTGGCCCATGCTTCAATACTGGCCCATCAATTATTATTATTTTTTTTAATTTTGATTAATTATTATTTAATCTTATCATATCGGGAATATTTCAGATCTTATATTTTCAAATTTGTAAGTTGAATTTGTTTAGGAGTTGTTCGTCGAGATATTAAACACATCATCATAATGAAATTATTTCAAACTAAAGTTTTAATGACTACAATTTAATTAAATATGGAATTTTTTAGAGGAAATTACCCACAATGGAATCTTTTAAGTTTACTATTTAAGATATAACACCCTAATTTGGTTAATTAAGATTATGACAGTATTTTAAATTCATTTTATTATTATATCATTTTAATGTTTGTATATTACGAATATAACCAATCCATATCTCCTCCTTATTTGACGCTTAAATTTGAAAATAATGATTCAGTTACATAAAACACGCTCTTTCATATTCCAGCCTTTTCACATTCCTTATGTAACGAAACGATTGAATCGCACCTCTTCATTTTCTCTGTCTATTCAGATCCTCTTCTCTTTGATCTGTTTTTTTTTCTTTTTTTTTCTGTATGCAATGAGAATGATTTTTTTTGTTCTTTTGATGAATGCAATTGCATGGGTTTTCGTGGGAGATGTGTTGGTGATGTTGTGTAATAAGGGTTTTGTGTTGGATTAAAATTCTTTTGATTCTTTAGTGTTTGTTTTGCAAAATGACGAACGAGATAGAAGAACAACATACAAAAAAAGATAGGAGAATAAGGAGAAGAACAACAAATTGGCCCTGTGTAAACTTCTGTTTTTGTGAACCTCTATGAACATTACATTTGTATCCCGCTATGTTTAATTGGTGGGGGAATTTGACTTTGAGAACGTTTGTGAACTTCTGTACATGCAAACATATTTTGGCATTAACAAATTGGAGCTGTAAATTTTTATGTGAACTTTTGTTTGTGAACCTTAGAAATGTGATACGGTAGTGAACCGTAAAACAGGTGAATTATGTGAATTTCATAAACATTGTATAGTTTGTTCGTAATGTGAACTTCTGTGAACTCCCTTATCTTTAAACATATTTTGCCACTAACAATTTGGATATGTGTGAACTTTTGTTTGTAAACTGTTGTGAACATTAGAAATATAATAAGATATGATTAATTGGTGTGTGAACCTTTGTGAAACTTAACTCTAGCGTTTTTTCTTGCGAACTCTGTATATGCGAGCCTATGTGAAGTTCTGACATTTGTTATGAAGTATCCTTAAAAACATATGTGAACTCGTACATGTGAACTTTTGCGAATTTCTGTTTTAGTAGTGAAGTGTCCTGAAAACTTATGTGAACTGGTGCTTGTGCACTTATATGAACTTCTGATATTTTGTGATGAAGTCTTATCGAGCTCATATGTGAACCTGAATATGTGGACTTATGTGAACTTTGAAAACGATTTTTTAATATGTTGAATCTCCTTCCGTGAACTTCAAGTATGTAAACTGTTGTGAACCTTAATGAACGTTGACAATAATAACTAGTGAAAAAACATAAACTGATAGATAAAATCACGATTGACAAAACTAAAACAATGTTGTGATTTTGAAGAATAATTCAAACTATAATCAATAAGGATAAATTTTGT